>JAJHUR010004246.1:2595-13628 GCA_027495735.1 Lutjanus campechanus | reverse complement strand
CACACACACAAATATCTAAATTGTAACCAGCAATAGGCAGGCAAAACACTGGCTTCCCAACAGACCAGTGTCCGCCCTGTCGTCTAGATGTAAATAGTCTGACTATATGAAAAATCGCCTCTCGCTCACAGTCACAACTGTTCTCGTGCAGTATGATTTCTTTATTTTTTTACACCTCTCAGTCCCGCTTTACTTTGGGATTTTAAGCTCTTGAGCTCACACGTTAGGCCTGAATTTTTCTTTTTTTCCTCACGCGTACCACGACACAAAGACAAATGAAACAGAGGAATGTTTGTGTTGTAAATAAATAGAGCCGATCGCTCAAACTGGAGTTATCCGGTGAGTCCATCAGTGCGGGGAAACAGTTGCAGGTCTGAGTTCACGCGCGGGGGAAATTACAGCCCGCTCAATCAGCCAATCAGGGAATAGGACAGAAGACTAGGACTGAACACTTGATCGGTGTCTTCCTGCTTGTCGTGATTACTGTGAAGCAGCTGCCTGGAGTGTGATAGTGATTATTAATGATGCTTGAGGAGCATGTTTTCATTTAGTTTTTTTGGGGTTTTTTTTTTCTGTTGCCTGAGGAAGAAAGGGTGTTTTCCAGCGAGGAGGGGATTAAAAATAAAGAACGTGGACTCGCTGACGAACTTTACAACAACACGCCACCACTGTTTTCATCTTCTTCTCTGATGGGGAGCACCTTCTCCTCTCACTTTGATGATTGTGTGAGAAACTTTCAAGATAAAAACAAACAAAAAAAAAACATACAGTTTATTGACTTGAATGAATTTATTTATCGATTGCTTCTTTATGCAATGTTGGGGACAATGTTTATTTTTCTACTGACTTGTTGAAATCCCTTCCAGTATAAGTTGGAATAGGTGTCATGGTTGTAAAGCAGTCTCGTTTCGCTGCGGTTTTGAGCACTTTGCACCGAGAAAAACACATCCTGACACGTCGTTATGAAGAGATCTGAGGTGGATAGTTTGGCAGCTCTCTTATTCTAACCAATCTTTTGTTTTATTTCACTTCAAGGACCCCTGTTTAACACGAGAGGGCTCAAAACTGCAAACAGAATGTCTTTACAAGATGGCACATATTCATTTATTTATTGAACAATTACTTGGTGGGGAGGAATAATGTGACAGCTTGTACAGAGTCTATACTTTAATGTAGGTACCTACTAACCCTTCTGGGAGCAGCGTCTTTTTCTTTACGAGTCTCTCTCTGCTTTAGTGACATGATGTGGTGGAGTCGGTGTATGTTTTGGTCTTTTGATGTTCTCCTCAGAAACATATATTTAAAAAAAACAAGAACAAGTTATTTGACTTTGGATTTTAAAGTCACGATTTTCAGTTTAAACATGACAGCTTTGCTTTTATTTGTAAAGATCAGCGGATCGTTGGTTTTATGCCCCAACAACTGTCATTTTACATTTTCAGATTCTTCTTTAAAAGATAGAAAGGGTAATCTAACAGTAAACTAAGCTGTGTCGTATTTCAAGTGTTGTTTTGTTTTGTTTTGTTTTTTCTCCTGACACGCACAAGTAAGCGGCATTAAGAGAAAAATTTCTGGTGAGAATTGACAATCCTTTTGGTTTCAATTTAGCTCATTTTGAACAATTTTTGAGTCAGAATTTTATACAAGAAACGATAAAATCACTAGAAAACAGAAATGAAAAAAGAGGTTTTTTCATATTCTGAGACCATGGTTATTTACAAGACGGGGCACAAAATGTAGGACGGTGTTGGTTTAGCCCAGGCTAAACTCGAATCGTAAACATCCTCTGATATGATTTTAGACGCAGCAAAACAAGACCTTCACTGGAATCTCACTGTGGTCAAGTGAGCCAATAATTTGTGAAAACCTGGTCAATAAGCAGCCGCTTGGATTTTGATGCATCCTTTTTGGGTTTTAAGTCAAACACAAACTCTCAAGTTTTAAAATAAACTTTTAAGTTTGTCCGACCTAAAATCTTTTGTTGAGATAAAAATAATTTACGTTTCTTCTTTGAAAGAATTTTAATGCCACAGAAACAAATAGAAATAGAGATTTTTTTTGTTCAAGTTTAAAAAAAGAAAATTATCTCAACAGAAAGTTGCAGGCTAAACTTATTTTTAGTTGATTTAAAACTCAGAAGCGTAGTGAAGACATTTCTCACATTACATTGCACATCATGATTTCATAAAGTTTTGTGATGTCACCAAAATACGACCATTTCCATAATAGAAAATTAAAGGGACAGTCAGCTCAAATTACATTACACCATTCATAACTTCCTCATATTTTAGTTTCTTTAACAGGTTTGCTTCGATTGCTTCACAACATAACAAAATTTTACTGTTTGTTTTTTTCATAAAATTCTGAATGTTATAATTTAATTAGAGCTGACATTCCCTTTAATTCTCTCTGAACAGTGAAAGTTAAATTTAAATTTCGCTCATCTCTTTTTGACCATGAAAAAACTTGGATTTCAAATTTATTTTTTTGTATTTAAAAATGAAAATCAGGAAAATCCAAAGACCAAAAGATGCACTGAACTGGTCCAAAGACTGTTGATTTATATTTGTTAACGGCAAAAACTGCGAGAGATCTGAGTTCATAAAGAAGGATGAAAAGAAACTGCTTCGATTTGGGTTATTTTATTTTATTGCTTTTTTTTGTTTTTGTTTTGTTTTGTTTATCAAAATCTCAATGAATGAATAAACTAATAACAAGAAGCCAAATATATTTCTGTGGATGTTAAGGTTTACTGATCACATCTTTGTTAAGCGACCGGTTTTGCAGTTGAGTTCCTCTTTTTGTATGATTCTACTGCCATCTTCCAAGAGTTACGGTAACTTTGTCTGCAGGCATGACGCTCAAAAAATCTGCTTCTGGTCCTCTGCCTTTCTCCTTCTCTCTCTCTCTCTCTCTCTCTTTCTATCTCTTTGTATCTGTTCTGTATATTTGTGTCCGTCTGTTTGTCTGTCTGTCAGTGTACAGTAAGTTGTCTGCTGCTGTCTTGTTGGAAGAATCACTGCCTGAAAAAAAAAAAGAAAAGAAAAGAAAAGAAAAAAGAAAAACAAGTTTCCACATCAACCAAAGGGGATATGAGGCAATCAGACATGTAACGTAAGATATAATTTGGAAATGTGTGGCAAAAAAAAACAAAACTAACCGCTGTAAAAATCGCTGTAAAAAAAATCGGATGGCTTCTGTAAAAGTCTGTATAAAATTGGATTTATTTGTTTGAACTGAGGCAGTGTGACTGGTGATACCAGTGTGCACTCATGACACTCTCACCTATGCATGCTTGTTGGGACGGTTTGTCACAGGACGGTTCTTCCACGGGGTCCCCCCCCCCCTTCTTCTTCTCCTCTCTCCTCTTCTTCTCGCGACAACTCTCTGTTTCTCTTATTCCTTCCCCCCCCTCTTTTTCCTGCACGACAGAACCTCCTCCCCTCCTCTTCCTCCTCCTCCTCTTCCTCCTCCTTTACCTGTCTCCTCTTCTTTTCCTCTGGTGGAGAAAGAGCAAATAAACAAACCAACAAATGGCTTTTCTTGTGCACATGTGTGGATATCTTTTTTCCAGGGTGTAAATAATTAGACTCTCAAACGTTCACCCCTTTCTCTCTCTGGAGCTTTAACACATGTGATATGTCTTTTCTTTTTTTTGTTTGGTAACTGTGTTTGGTGGCAGCCGGTGTCTCTGGCCAACTAACGGCGCTTGTCAGGTAAAACAGCAGTCACTGAGGACCTGGCAGCAGGGTAATCCAGCCTGTCATGCTTCTCCAAAAACATTCCTCTCCAGTCTTTATCAGGGATTTTATGCCAGGAGAATATTAATGACAAATTCTCAGAGACAGGCCTCCTCTGTAGGGACTAGCTGCTTATTTGTTCAAGCCCACAAAGGAATCAAAGACTGAAACACACTGTTGACCTTCACAGCACAAAAATGTTCTGAAGCTCAGAGTTATTCTCTTTTTCAAGCCTGGCTGTTGGAACACTATCACTGAATATCAAAGATACAGTGATCTTATTTACACCTCCGCTTTGAGCAGTTATTGAATGGATTGTCATTAAATTAATGTCCCATTCAGGAATAATTCTAATAACTCTGGTGGTTTTCTGAGGTTTCTTTCAGCGCGACCGTCAGATCAAACGCTCCCACTTTGGAGAAGCAGAGAGCAGCACCAGCACGGTGAACAAGGTCAGCAACAGAAGGTATTTTAGCCACTTAAAAAAAATTCATCTAAGAAAAAGCTACGTCAGTTTAAGTGTACTCTAAATTTTAAATATATTCACCGCTTTACCTTGCTGTCAGGCAGCCTTTTCTGACAGGAAACCGCCATTAAACAAGTCAAATATCACTTTCTCCTGACCAACCAAACTCCATAGGAAAAATTGGTAATTTTACAGAACACACAACACAGGAGTTGCTGGTCTACTCTGTTAGTTTGTTTGTGTTACTGTGTGACTTTGGTCAATCTAAACTATCCTCTTAAAGCACCAAAGTCACACATTAACACAATCGCACTAACAGATCGAGACAGTAGACCAACAGCTGTCGTGTTCTGTGAGGTAAAATTACTGATTTTGTCTATGGAGTTTGGTCAGTTTGGAGTAAGCGATATTTGGCTCGTATGAAGGCGGTTTCCTGTCGGAAAAGGTTGTCTGGCAGCAAAGTAAAGTGGTGAAAATATTCCAAATATAGCGAGGTGGACCTTGTTTACGTGCTGCAGACCCTGTCCACGGCGGTTCACTGCTTAGCTCCTGTGCTTCTCCAAACTATCCACTGTATAACACACTGACTATGGATTCAGTACCTTATACAACACAACATCAAATAATCCAAACTATCCCTTTAATTCGCCGTTTATGAACTGAAACTGAAAAACTAAAAACAGACATTAAAACAATACAAGGGGCTGTGTTGGTGGGGAGTGATGCTTCATGAACAGGTGAGATGACACGATCCAGGGAGGCCTCTGAAGGGTTTTTCACTCACCACTTTCACACTGGTTCATTCCAAAGCTGAGCCATCCCAGACTTCAGCTGGCTGGTCCCGCTAGCCTAGAGTTTAAGAGGTGAAAAACAAAGAAAAATCATCTAAACAGCGTGAAACAGGGATAAAAGCTGCAGCAGTCACAGAGAATTCAAGAATCTTCACAACAGACGTTTAACTCTGGGCTACAGGTGCAGTGTGAATCATGCAGCCTCGGTTTATGTTAACCCTGGGTTGACAATGTGTGTTTGAAAAGTGGCTGAGTTATGCCACGGTTGACTCTCAGGCTAAGGACAGCTCTGGGCTAAAGCTATGTGAAAAGCCCTTTTGAATAACAGATGTATGAATCTGAAGGCTTACCAGATGTCAAAACACTGCACTGTGGTTTATAAAGCTCAGACAGGATTTTACAGCTCTTCTTTTACAACTCTTTTTCAACTTTCGTCACAATAATTGTAAGCCAAAGAGTAAAGAAGCTCAGCTTTCACGTTACAAAGTAATTGACCAGGAATGCGTGCTTGCATGTGTTTGATGGGGCACTGCAAAACAAGCAGGGTGATGTTTACATGGTGGTCCAGCAGTAATGCCAATCAACTTTTTTTGATTGTTAATTTTTCTCTGCTGAGTGAGGTGGACACATGGGAGAAGCCCCCTCAGGGCTTTTTGCCATTGCTTTCTGTCAGAAAGGCTTCGGGGTTTTCTGTCATCGCTTTCTGCCCAACAGTCTATTTTTAACCTAAACCATGGTGCTTCCTTAAGCCCAAACAAGTAGTTTTGTTGCCTAAATCCAACCAAACTATGGCAGAAAACTAAAACTAAAAACTGAAGATAACTTTCTGGCAGAACGCTTGGACTACTACTAATACTAGTTTAGGTTATATAAATACCAATAGAGAATTTCATTTGATTTTTTTTATTTTATTTTATTTTTTAACTTCCATACTTCTGAACATTTCGGTGGCGTCTCAGGAAGCTGAACTTCACCACCACAGACTGTATGTAGCTGCTAGCTGTAGCTCCAGTAGTGGGCCAATCACACGTCACCTTAAACTGAAGATTGCTTGCAATGATTGGCTGTGAGCAAAACCATGCAAACAGTCATTTTTTTCTAGATTTGGGTATAAAAAGGAAAAAAAGAACTGTAGATACTACTTCGTACCGGGTTATTTCGATCGATACCTTAAAGGTTTTGAGTATCAACACCCAGCCCTGTTTCTGACACAAGTATTTCTGATAGAAAAGGGCTTTCTTGCAGAAAATCCTGAAGGCTAACATCTCTCATTATGCATGAGGACGGGTGCATTTTTTTCATCAGGACTTAAGTGAGTCAGAACCAAAGAAACATAAAAAGAAGGAACGGTCATTACATCATAAACCAACGTTCTAGCTCTGGTTGGTGCCAGACTTTGATGTCAGTTCTATTGAAGCTTATAAGAGATGCTGGGTCCTGTAATCAGTCATGCTATTTGGAGACCAACTGCAAAATAAACACAAGCACACGTTTGGAAGAATCAGTCAGTGTGTTATTTTTCATTTCTCAGAAACAATTTTTCATCAAAGGTCACATGACAGAGTGTGCTTCTCCGTGCACGCTCTAACTGGCACCGAGCAGAGCCTAGAATGATGTAATGTAACGTAATGATATAATGACCCTTCTTTCTTCTTCTTTGGTTTCCTCGGTCTGAACGCAGCACATCCCCTTCAGCCTCAGCTGTACTTTGTGTTTAGTGCTAATTAGCAAATGTTAACAGGCTAACACACTAAACTACAACTGTGAACGTAGTAAACATTACAATATTATATAAATGTCAGCATGTTAGAAAGCTGATTTTAGCGTTTACCCAGAATAACCTGCCCTGTGAATAAATACAGCCTCACAGAGCCACTAAGCAAGACTGTAGTTTTTCTTCAAATCATAATTTTTTTACTGTTGGAAATAATCAAAATAAGCTATTAGATTTTTAATATTTATTATTTTTAAAAATTACAGACAGGTAATCATGATTTGAATATTTACCATACAGTAAATATATGATAAAAGTAAAGTTATAACTTAAAATTAACCTCAATCAGTAAACTTTAAATGATCTTTGACCTCTGGGTCAAATTAATTAAGTCTTCATCAACAAATCATTTCATTATCATACAATTCATTGCTGTCAGTTGATTGTTGATCAAAGGTAGTTAATTAAATTAACAGACGTTGATAAATGATGTACAGCTACGTTCAACATTTCCATGATGTTGACGTTGAACATCGGTGACATGAGGGACTGAACGTCTGCAGTTCAGAAGACACAGGAAGGCACCTGAGATTTTGAGTGAAAAAGTGAGACTGTCGTTAAGAGTAGAAAAAAAATATCCAGTTCTACAAGTTCCAGGAGCGGTGTGTGTGCAGCAGCTTTTCCTGCTCGCTGAGAGCTGAATGTCTGCAGGGGGGGCTGCAGGTGAGCCCGACTCCTCCGCCCAGACAGACAGGGAGCAGCTCCGTCTCTGGGGAAAAGGAGGAGGAGAATCTAAAGAGGGTAAAAGTTTAAAAGTCTTGTGCGCCCGCCGTCTATAAGGGCTCATCTGACTCCTCGCTCTCCCTCTCCTCCTGCAGGGAGGACAGTGTGAGGACAGGGCTGGTGGGTGATACAGGGGAACCAGGGGGTGAAGGTGAGGTAGGGGAGGAGGTAGAGGGGGACGCCGGCTCCTGTGGAGCACCCTCAGCTCCTCTCGTGGTGGCCGAGCTGCCGCTGGAGCTGCCGCCGGGGCTCCCGGCGCTGCTCTGGGAGGAGGAACCAGGTTCGCACCCGGGAGCTCCTTGGGAAGACGACGACGATGCATCCTTGGACTCCTTCTGCGCCAGCTCCCCCTCCCTCCTGCCGCCCTCCCCCCACAGGTCTCTGTCCCGAGTGGGCGAGGAAGGGGTGGACGACGGAGGCTGGTGCTTCTTGGCTTTCCTGCTGGCGTCTCTGAAGCTAGCCAGAGGTGGACGAAGCCTCACGCCACTGCGAGTGGAGCCCTCTATGGCTTTCTGTAGCTGTTAGAGGAGAAGAAAAAGGCTGAAACAAACACGTAAAGCAAAGAAATGTGTGCTGAAGTGTAGCGCTGCAACGATTAATTGATTAGTAAATTAATCTCCAACTATTTTAATAATCGATTAATTGGTTTTAGTAGTTTTTTTAAGAAAGAAAAATCTAAATTCTCCGATTGTATCTTCTGTAATGTGAATATTTTCTCGTTTTATGACAGTTTACTAAAATAACTTCAGTTTATGGACAAAACAAGATGGCTGAGGACGTCATCTTGGGCTTTGGGAAACAGTGATCAACATTTTTCACCATCTTCTGACATTCTAGAGAACAAAATCGATTAATCGAGAAAATGGTTGTTAGTTGCAGCCCTACTGAAGCGGCAATGTTGGATACTAAAGAGAGCATCCAGGAAGATGAGTTATAACCGCATGAATCAGAGCGTAAAGCGTGATGCACCCTGTGACAGAACAACTGCCCACAACATGAGATCATCGCCGCTCGCTGTCGTGACGCATTACAGCACCAAACCAAGAGACGTGACAAAATAACATGCAGATACAAAACATTTTTAAAAAACGAAGCAGAGAAAAACAGTGACTTTACCTCCTTCAGTGCCACGACACCCACCAGCTTTCCAATACTGGTGACATAGGCGTGACTGAGACCCAGCAGAGAGAACAGAGTGTGGGTCTGAGTAATGACAGAGAGGAGGACATGATCCAGTCAGTGTGACAGTACTCTGCCTGCACGGCTGCACAGTTCTTCATAAACAATTTCTACGGCTTTGCTACACAGCATGAGTCACAGCATGAAATTCAAGATTCCACATTCAAAGCTGTATGGTCTTATAGATAGAGAATAAACTGTACAATATAATTCATAAAACCTTAAAGGAGTACTCCTTTTACTCCGTTTACTTTTGTGCTTCCACGAGTTGAGGGACTCACAAGAGACAGAATTTCAGACAAGACATCCTGACTTTTAGTGTCTGATCATGTTCCAGTGTAACTGGATCTCACATTTCCTCTGATGCATTAGACCATCCCTGCTCATGTTTTTAAAATCCCAGCATGTAACTCTGTCTTTCTGTTAGAAATGTGTAG
The DNA here is from genome assembly GCA_027495735.1 of Lutjanus campechanus. Taxonomy (NCBI): domain Eukaryota; kingdom Metazoa; phylum Chordata; class Actinopteri; order Lutjaniformes; family Lutjanidae; genus Lutjanus; species Lutjanus campechanus. Next base: position 4,518 of record JAJHUR010004246.1, on the reverse strand, counting down.
TTTCTAAAGCTCAAGCTGATGACCTCATCCAGTTTATTTCCTATCCCTCTAGAGCCACAGAAGACCTTATTCAGGTGTTTTTAGGGCGCCTTTAAATCGCTGAAAAAGAAGGTTAGAACAGTACAGAACAAAGACGTGATTAGACAAGTTTAAAGGCCCAGTGTGTAGGATTTACAGGCAGAAATCAGACGTAATATTCGTGTGTGCTTTCATTAGAATGCAATCGGCTGAAATAAGAATTGTGTGTGCTGTCATTAAATCACGCCCAGGACACACTGCCTGCGCGAGTAACACGTGTGCGTCGGGGAACCTCACGCTTTTTTATTTTGGTGCACATATTAGCAGGTTCGAGCAGCCACAAGGCTCACTTAGAGCAGCACGTGTTATGCGTGGTTGCAGCAATGCTGCATCTAGAGATTCGCCTATTTTTACCACATGACACACACAGCTCTCAGCAAAAATAGAGAGGGGAAAATGATCTGTTGATAGTCACACTGACGTCACACCAGCAACATGACAACTTTCACTACGGTTTCAGCGTCCGTATCTGTAGAACATGTCACAGACGTGGTGAAATATGGTGAAAGGCAGGATTTTTCTGGTGCACTCTCTCTCTCTTTCCTTTCTCTCTTTCTGAATGATGGGTAAAAAAATCTCACTAGTTTCTGTTAACAGTTCTTTTCTTCTCTGCAAACTCAATGTAGAAACAAATGGCTGGCAGTAGCAGTGCTACAGCAGAAATGCTGTGTGTGTGGACACCACAGGCGTGGGAGCAGTAGGACTTAAGCAAGGTAGCCGTCACACACAGGTACACGCAGGCCGTGTGCATCAGGTGTCAGAATGAGCCATTGTATCTACAGAGGCTGCGAACCCTCTTCCATAGAGGTTGCCCTGCTGCAGTGCCATGTTTCTACAGTAGCCTAGAACAAACAAACCAAATACTGGCCCTAGATGCGGCCTTTTGCACCATAGATTTGCTGTGTTTGGAAAGGGAGGGTGAGACGATGCGTTTGCAGTCTGCATGCTCAATGCAAGATGCCACTAAATCCTACACACCGGTCCTTTCAGAATAAAATAAATCGTATAATACAAGATATGAATGTGAAAACTAACAACGTCCATTCTGGGAAATACTTTAATTTTCTTTCTTGATGAGAGTTAGATGAGAAGATTAACACCAGTCTCATGTCTGTATGCTGAATATGAAACTGCAGCCAGGAGGCAGTTAGCTTAGCTTAGTATAAAGTATGTGTGGACTGTCAATCAAACACTCACAAAAAATCAAACATGCAAAGGTTGAGCCTTGTTAATCCTTCCTACAGCCCCCGTCCTTGACACCCACACTTGTTTAATGCACTGGCTTCATTCAAATGACAGAGGGCTGAGTGCAGCCTAAACCTCATGTTATAACTTGTTCAATTCATACACAAAATAGTATAAAAATGTTTCTCAAAGCGTCAAACTATTCCTTTAAAAATCTGCTGCTTGGAAATACAAAATGCTGACTTTTGTGCATGACCTATAATTAAATAATGGGTGTCTGTACGTGATCTTTGCATGGGATGACATGTCACCCAGGCGCCGCTGTGGTCACCTTGTGCAGAGACGTTCTTTCCACCAGCTGAAACGGGGAGGGGTCTATACGTATCTGCTCCATGTCGATTGGTTTATCCAGCTCTTCCTCTTCCCAGGCTTTGATCTGCATCAACCAATCACAAGGCAGAGAGATGGACTCAGAGCACACACGAGTTTCTGATTATTCGTTTGGATGGTTTGATTGTCTCATCCGAGTGAATGCTGAATTAATAATGCGCAGTACCTCCTCTGGGGTCATGGTGTCTGCCAGTGGAGGGGCCGTGGTCTCCTGAGATAAGAAAGAACGAGGGACAGATGGACAGACAGTCAGTCGGTTTGAAAAAAAAA
>JAJHUR010004231.1:0-38893 GCA_027495735.1 Lutjanus campechanus | reverse complement strand
AGGCGAGGCAGATTGTAACCACAAGTAAGATGAATTAAGGGGATTCCAGATACATCTAATACCATTTGAATGATGATCTTTTAACTCTTTCTCCCATAAAGGGTTATTAAAAGAACCCTTAGTCTTACAAAGAACCCTTGACAAGCCTTGACAAAGAAGCAAATGGTTCTGGGTAGAACCTAGGCCCTTCAGGAAGAGCCATTTTGGAACCCTTATTTCTAAGAGTGTGTTTACTTGTGTTTCACAGTCTGTAAATGACAGCAGCCACTGTTGAGTGAAGTTAAAAATCCATACTAACAGTAACCCTAACCCCTGCAGCACAGCTCCTCTGTAATCTAATCACAGTTTTATTGCAGTCACTTACTGCATTTCTTCATTGCCATCAAAGAGCATATTCTCCTCAGTGAGAAAGGGTGATTACTGGGCTGTGACGTTTAATACTGCCGTCACCCTCATGAAAGCCTGAGAAGTGGTGTTGTTGTATCAGATGAAAGAATGCCCTGAAGAGTGACAGTGGGACAGACCTGCGCATAGCTTGTGTGATCAGTGGAAAGTGGATGAATAAATCATAGGAGCTGGAGAGTAGGAGTTGGATATATAGAAGCTTACATAGTGTAGATAGATTACATTTAGTGTCTCATAAATCACAGTTGTCTGTAGTTTTTTGTCTGTCTGTCTTGGTTTGGTTAAATGCATTCAGCCATAATTTAGATGACAAAATGCACAAGACATGCTGCTGTAGGGCTCCTCTTTTTGTGTGTCCTGCCACTTTGATCCATTGTATCAGCTACATTCTGGGCACCGTGCTCTGTCAGTGCAGACCGCAGCCTGTGGTCCACAGACAGAGCGGTGGTGGTGTGGGCTTGGCCATAGGAAGGAGGTTTCAAATGACTACGCTTTTGTCTTTCCAACACGAGAGGCTGTGGCCATTTTGCAGGACAAAGCTTGCGGGTGCAGAGCAGGTAATGTGATTAACCTTGCTGCTGCTTCAAAGTGGTTGTCAACATGTTACATGGCTGATTCATGGCACAAGAAACTGTTGATCATTCAATAATTTCATTGATCGAAAGAAAATAAGTGAGAGAAAAATAAATCTTAACAAGGTTTCTCCAGAGCTTTCAACCACAGTTCACTTAATCAACAGATTGAGTTTGGTCAGTTCTCTTGTAAAATCGTGTTTCAAAATTGTGCTATATTGGACGAAGTGTTATTAGTATTAGTATATTACAAGTGGTTTCTAACTCAAGCAGAAACCAGAGGTTGGACTGGATGATAATTTGTATTATTGTTAAAGGTTTTCAACTTTTAATGGAACTGTGACAATATGTGAAATCCCGATAATATGAGCACATGTGTTTCCAATGAAATTGTCGTTCAAATTAATCAATTTTTAATTAGAAGAAATTTGTAATTAAGAACAAAAACAAACAAAAATGTCCTTGAAGTTGTTTATTTACATGTAAAGTTTTGGCTGCTCATGCATTAAGGCTGAACACAGTTTTGTTGAATTTAATTTTTGCAAAAACAATTAGTTGATCAATCAATTAGATAAATGACTGAAAACTAGTCAATGATAAAATTAATAATTGATGATTATGTAAAGAACTTGTCAAAAATGCCAAAGATTGCATTGAATTGCTGATTTTATGTTTGAAATGAAATATTTTTGGATTTTGGGTTCTAGTTTGGCATATAATAATAATTAAATATAATAATAATCTTTTACAACAATAATTAGTGTTATTTGAAGACCTACAGTGTATCTGGTTGATTTTTGTATTGTAGGATGATGTATAGAGAAGCTCCCATTACAAGGATTTATGATGCACGTAAGTGACATTTCGACCACACAGACCTTTGGTGGGTCTGAAAACTGACAATGAAGTCTGCTCGTAACATCTCTTACTTCTATAATAAATCCATAACAGGAGCTTGTCAGTGTGCGGTTCTGTTTATATATCTGATTCAAACATATTTCCTAAAGAGTAGGGGAGAACATATATTCCTATTCAGCCGCAATTAAAACTGAAAAAAACAGACTCGACTACAGTAATTAAGAAGAAAAAATTAGAGACCAAACTAGTTGTATAATCATGGCCTCGTCTCTGAGACAGTGATGAACTCAGACACACCAATCCAAACACTCCTCAGTAAAGCTAAACTAGCTGATGCTCATTCCCACGTGGACCTCATGATGATTTACACGTCATGTCAGGTCGTTGATCAGCTCTCCACACCATGACAAACTGCCACTCACTCACAATGCATTAGCCAAATGTGGTTGTGTGTGCTGCTGACGTGGTAGACCAGGCGCATAATGTTAATTAGTCTGTGTAAAGTGTGGCAGTTGACTGAAGGTTGACATTTCTTAAAGAGGCCCAGTTATTTTCACACTCTGTTCAAGTGATAATATCACATTTCGCTAATGATCTCACATCCCGCTGCATCTTTACATGTCACAGTTGTCTGTTATTCCCTCATCACTGGGCTGTGGAGTCACATCCACCACCACTCAGTGTCATCTACTCATATACTGAATAATGGGATGAAATTCAGCTGCAGAAAGAGCTCAGACTTAGTGAGTAGAATAATATTCAGTTGAGTGTACATCAGTGGTGGAAAGTTCATGAGTACATGTTTGAGGAGCTTGTTTATATTGAGTATGTCCATTATATGGTACTTGTGCTTAACTAAATTTAGGAGGGAAATACTGTAGTTTTTACTCACTTCAACTTTGAAATGCTGCTTACACATTAATGCATCACTAATAATGTAATACAGTATGTAGAAAATAATATGGGTGAAACTACTGACTATCTCTTTAATGAGTGTGTTTACATGCATGTTAGTATCCTGTTTACAGTGGCAAGAAACTTAAGCTAAGATTTCCCTTAAATTTTCATGTAAGGATGCTTTGGAAAAAGTGAGGTACGTAAAAAGGGGATTTCCTTAGGATGTTATAAGAGAAACCCTTCGAAGGGAGGAGATTTTTTTCTGACAGGGAAAACTCATTGACCACTATAAGCAATGTGCAACTTGTTAGACAGTATAGATTTTATCCTCAGTTTGCGCTAGCAATGTTGTACCTAGCTAGCTTATATATTAACATAAGTAAAAGGCTTCATATTTCTTCATTACTTTATCTTCTGTTCACTTCAGAGCAGATTTCATACATTTTGTCAGTTACTTATTACCACATCTTCCTTGTGCGTAATTGTTATGGTTATGCTAAGTTAACTTTGGATTATGTGCTTGTGCTTTCCATATTCTTACAGTGAGAACAACGTTCTCATCTTCTGTCCACTTTGGTTTTCTTTTCTTTTTTCTATTCACTTTCTTAGCCATTTTGGACAAGCTAGCTAACACAGGCTAATTAAGTGTGTTAGCTAAACTAGCTAATTACTGACATTAATGCTGTCAAGTAACATTAAAGAGTGATGTAAGTGTAGTGTAATCATGGTAACTGAAGTGCCCTTAGTGCTGTATGACACTGACTGCTGTTAAAGCCTTAAGACAACCTAAGATGCTTTATGCAAGACTCAGCTTTGGGGAATATTTTGCTTAAGGAACAAACATAAATTTGAAACCTAAGGTGGTTTATGTAGCTGGGCACTTGATATTGGTTTTTAGAGTATTCTGGTTATGTTTTGTGCACATGAACAGCTTTACCCAGTTTCAGAAACCTGAATAAGACTTTATCCCAGTTTGAAGCAACCTGGGTATACTACCTGAACGACTCTGATAGAAACCAGGATACTGTGGCATGTAAACACCTTATCAAGGTTTCTGAACCATCTCATAGCAGCTGAGATGGTGACAAATCAAGACACATCTGCAGGCAGACAATACCGTTATGATCAAACAGACAAATGTCAGAGGATAGTAAAAATGTCCATTACAGTTTCCTAGAACATCAGTTGACATCTTCAAGATCTTGTTTTTTCCAACCAACAGTCAGAGGTGTTTTGCGTTTCGGTTTCATGAATGACTTAAATGATTCATCAATGTTGGGAATTAATTTTTTGTCCATCAGCTACTTGATTAGTCATTTAGGAAACAATCTAACATCTTAAAATGGGCATTTTTTCATACTCAAGTACATTTTGCTGATAATAGTTGTGCATTTTTCCTTAATTTAACCTGTGAAGAACTTTTGCTTGTATAATGCTTTAATTGCATTATTGCTGTTCTTACTGTGGGGTCTGACCACATTTTCCAACACATTTACGTACATAGTGGGTGCTTTAGATTCATATGATCTTTAAATGCTGACATCCATCACTCTCTTTAAGAGTAAGATATGAATTATTTAAACCTGCGGTCTCATCACTTGCAGACCAATTTATGTCTCCTGTCTTGTCTGTCAGTATCGTTTGCTGATGCTGAGATCTTGTCTGTGCAGCTTTTCTCATTACGTCCCATATTCTGCTACATGAAGATGGAAAAACTAATCACTCTAAATAACCTAATGCATTTTTCAGTGAGACTGGGCTAAAAGGCTTTTAGAGGGCTTGCCTCTTACAGCCCTCTTTCTAACCACCCCCTCTTCCTCCTGACCCCATCTCCACCCCTTCCTCTCTCAGTATAGGAATGGTCCTGCTACTCCAGCCGTAGCGTCTGCAGCGAGATGGGCTCAGAGGAGCGCAGTTCAGCCATGTCACAGAAGATATCCTCCCTGTCACGCAGCAACAGCAGCTCCTCGTCCAAACATGACAGCCGACAGGTAACACACACCAACTGCAGACACTGTAAGATATAACTAACAAGCATGCAACTACTCCATCATGCACTGCTCACTGGTTAAATAAGTCTGTGATCATGTTACAGAAGGGGTAAAGTTTGAACTATTAGCTTCTCCACATTCTTCTTTTCTCAGTATACAGTTTGTTTATTGTAAATAAAATGGCAGGACTTCTCTGTGTCATGGGAGGAAAGTGACCTGACAAGACATGCCTTAACCGCACAAACTTGCTAATAGATCCTGTGGTTTTCTCAGATGCTCTTGCAAGGCTTTGTATGGTTCTTTGTAAATGCAAGCCAGAGGAGACAGCCTCATTTGAGACTCTTTTTGCATTTTATATCTTGAGCAGCAAGGAATAAATACAGCCAATATGAGAAGGACTTTTTTTAATAGAGAGTTTCCGTCAGTGCCTCAGACCACAACATTTTCTCCAAATGCAGAAAAAGGTCTGCTCTGAATTTCTAAAATGCAATTTTGGAACAATTCCCTCAGAGGTAGTTCTCTCACACACAAATTAGTGGAAATATTAGCACCGTGAACGAACCGTTGTTGCATTTGCCTTGAGCGTTTATCTGTAGGCAGCAGACTCATTAATTCTTCATTGCCCACAACAGCTTTTCCGTTCGGAAATTAAAGTAATAAAGTTTCTCCCTGGTCCTGCCCACAGGACACACAGACAATAGTGCTGCATCACTTTAGAGTATCAACAAATACACGGACTGAAGAAGTGTTTTCATTAGCAAAGAACCTCTAAACATTCAAATGAATAAATATTCTCTTAAAATCAATTCAAACCACTCAGGCCTCAACATGCTTGGACCAGATTTTTTTATGCACCCATAAAAAAATTAATTAACATTCCCTCAAAGAAAATACAAATCAGATCCAGTAAGAATGTAATGTCATGGTTCTCTCTAATCAACTTACTTTAAAAAAGACTGATTGTTTCCTTTGCGCCCACTGAACTACAGCGTGTTTTATACTTGGCAGAGCAATGGTCAGTTCATTTTTCAATTCAAGTTAGTATTTCTCAGTGGGAGAGTTCAACAGTTTGGGAAATATGCTTCTTCACTTTCTTGCCGAAAGCTTGGTTTGCCACCATCAGTGTGGAAAATAAAGCCCGGGGAGAGAATGCACATCAAGCGGAGAGTCTGAGCTCCTTACCCATGAGATTTTGAGTGTCAGACACTTGTACCTTTTGTGCATCAATTGTGAATGTAAAGGAAATCCACATGTGAAAATGTAATGTATGCATTAGATTAAGGTGTACAAATATATAGGACACATTTTTTTTCCTGTATTGATTCTGTAAGGGACAGTGCATTTTATTTTTTAATAAGAGACAAAACTGTACCCAGGATGGGTGAAAATCTTACCGGAAGTCAGGAAGCAATTATCTTAGCTTAGATTAGCATAGGGCTGCACAATTAATTGAACTATTATTGAAATTATAATATGTCCAAGTCCAATGTCAAAAATGCAGATGCTTCCAAGGAAAAATGTGGGACAAAAAAAACCAAAACATTGTAGTGAAGTACTGTAGTGTGCTGAGAGGCCCTGCCCTACAATCCATGTTCTCCAGATGAAAGAAAACATGTTTGTTTGGTACAGACCCCAGCACATGACCCATCATAATTTAAATTTTCTTTTTTTTTTCTGTGAAAATGAACACTGTGATACAAAGATCATTCCCACGAATGAAACACAGTATCTGTCAAAATAATCACAATAAACTTTTTTTTTTTTTTTTTCAAGCAACTAGCAACAGAAGAATCTCTAGATTAGCATAGCACAAACTACACTTCTTTATTGTGTGGATTAAGATATAAGCATTAAGATGTTGATTAGTGATCTTTAGAGGTGGTTTCCAGTCTTTATGCTAAACTAAGCAAACCCTCTGCTGGCAGTAGCTTCATATTTACAGTAAATTGTAGACATAATCAATGTTTTCATGAAACTCTTGGCAAGAAAATGAATGAGCACATAATCAAAGTCAAGTCAAAGTAAACTTCACAGATCAAAACACTGTTTCTCTCAGATGTATACAAGTACTAAAACAGCAGGAAGAGTTAAAATACTAGGATAAAAACAAAATACTACAAAGAAACAGCTATTCATAAAGTGCTTAAAATTTTAATATTTATTAAGGTATAAGGACGAGTGGAACCTCAGTAAAATTTCTCCTTCCCTGTTTCCTGTACTTAGATAAACTGTGTTTAACCAACTTTCAATGTTTAAAAAAGTTAACTTGAGTTTTGCTCGAGAGAAAAACACTATCGGGCTAACAATTGATGTGGATTAGCCAGCTGGTTAGCTAGTGTTGCACAGTATAGTGTAGTATAGTATAGTATAGTAGAAAAAACAGGGCAAATAAGGATCCTTGAACTATTTTATTTCATATTTAGATGTTTTTAAACATTTAAATATGAGTAGTAACACACTAGTTGTATGATGTGGGTTCATGCTTTGGCGGATGGCTCATTCTTGACACAAGTCATCTTAAAGCTACGGCAGGGAGTACATTAGGACAACTTCGGACACATTCTTACGCTGAGAGCTATCCCTGTAAGCGTACATGTCCTCTTGTCAGTTATATCACTGCTTTCTCTTTCAAAGGGTCTCGTGACCTTGAAGAAAAGTGCTCGGGCAGTGTGTGACAATGACTCACTGTGTGCCTGTGTCAGAGCGAGCTGTGACGAGCGCTCAGGGAGAGTGAACACGAGCCACGCCCTCTCCATCCCCCAACCCCCTTCAGAAATGAGGGTTTATTTTAGCTGGCTTCACCTCCAGCAGTCAGCCTGGACTGATACAGTTTGTTTAGCCAGAGCGGTTATACACTGGAACATTCAGGGACACACTGAGATAACAGACACACAGTCACCTCAAACCTGTGCCAGGAACCCAAAGTCCCTCTAGAGAGCTGTTCTGTGAATGTCATCTGTGTTTGAGTTTTTGTCCCACTTGGATAAATCTATCCTATAATCCTAAAATACTACATTACCAGCAGAGTTAATTCATACAAACAAGTGGCTGCAGCTTTATGATAATTTTCCATTAATTCTTTAGTCTATAAAGTGTCAGAAAATTGTGAAAAATATCCATCATAATCTCCACAAGCTCAAGGTGACATCTTTTGTCTGCTTATTATTTCCACTGTGTGTAAGTGGGTGTTACATCTGCCCATCTTTCATAGGCTGTAATGGGTTCAGTTTTAAAGCTTGTATGAAGATACTGGTACCATTTCAACAACCATGCATTTGTTTGGATGCAGTATAAATTGTTTATTCTAAACAAATCTAAAAATGGTGTATCTGCTTAATTCTGCATACTTGGGCCCCTAAACAATATTGGAATTGTCCAAATTTGAAAATTTGTTAAGACTGGACAGCTGAGCTTTCGAGGATTCAGTGAGCCCAACTGTATTCATATGTGATGATGTTAGTCCCCATTTGTAGCCATTTCATTATAACAAGACCATTTTTTCAAAATTGAACATGATAGTGGTTAGTTGTTGGAATTAAATTCAGTTAATGAGGGTGATCTAATCTGCTTTATGCCAAAACATTAACTTCTCAATAGCTGCAGCTTCCACTCGATCATCCAGTCTCTGAACTAGGAATAGGCAATATCAAGTGTAAATTATTCAGAATTGCAGCTTTTGTGAAATTCTTCAAAAATGTAGATGTCTATATCTATTATATTGTTGTAAAGCCACCGTCCTGTTTATTTTTTCCTTTATTGAACCCAGGATGCTCAGTTATGATACCATTACACTATTTCGTGCATCTTGAAGAAAATTGGAACTATAATAACGGTATAAAAATCCTTTATTAAAAACTTTTAAACTGTGAGTGTACCCATCTGGTTTAGTTCATTCAGCAGTACCCAGATATATTCCATTTACAATGACACCAAACAAAGAAAAGCAGCAAAGCATCATGTTGGATAGCTGGAGTTAGACTTTATCAGTTCATTATTGCTCTTGCTCAAAGTTTGAAAACTCACAGGAGATAGACAGGTGATCTCATGGTGAAAACACTGACCATACTCTGTCCAGTGAAAATGACTTCTCTCCAAAATGTTACCTTTTCAGGAGCTAAGGAAAACAGCAATGTTTTCAGCTTTGTGACAATGCATTTTTCAGATGATCAAGTGGCTTTGTAAATGGTTTGTTTGGCTTAAGAAATTGTATAAACCCCCAAAGAAGCGCTCCCTCCTTCAGTTTGAATGAACAGTTCAAAATCACCTAATTTAAGTGGCCTTCACAGGAGCAAGCAATGATATGACATCCCCCTCTCTCTGCCCTTCTTTTCTGTCTATTTATACACTATCAACCTGTTGAAAAAATACAAAAATGACCAAAAAAATAAAAAACTAACAGAATTGAAGCAGCAGAGAATGTCCTGAATTTTAGTCACTAATATGGGTCAAGCTCCAAAAACAGTGCATCCCACATTGCCCTCGATGGCACCCCATTCATTCTTATGGAAGTTGTTCATTGGGTGCATACACAGGAAAAATCAATAGATACTTAAGTTCAGTGTATTTATTCTTTTCTTTTCGACAGGGCATGTCATTAAGCATTACTGTAAATAGGTCTGAATTAGCCAAAGGGCTACTTTTCATCCATAGATCCTGACAAGATATAAAGTTGGCATGTTAATTATTGCAATTATTTTTTACTGATATCGAAATTGTGATTGCAATATCTAATTGTCCCTCTAATTGTGATATTAAAGTCCAAGATGATATCTAATTGTGATATTATCTTGGTCTTTGGGAAACACCGATTAACAGTTTGTGACATTTTATGGACTAAACAACTAATCAGTTAATCATAAAAATGATCGATAGATTAACTGATAATGAAAACAATCGTTAGTTGCAGCTCTACAAAAATGTTTTCTTAAGTCATTAGAATCTGATGTGTAGGCCAGCACATTTCTGCAGCACCAAAATCATTTTCAAACAAATACAATTAAATCAGATTAAATTTAATATTGTACCTCCTGCAATTTGAAAATTGCAGTAGACCATACTGCGATTTCAATCAATGGTTCAGCCCTATAATTATAGTATGAGCAGAACACAGACATGGGCAGCAGGAAGAGCAGCGTAAATCACAGTTCAACTAGTTGAAAACAAACAGCACAACAACAAACAACACAAGCAGAGACAGACATTAGAAAAAGAGCCAACTGTCTGAAAGCATGCACGTTAGAGACTTCTGTTGGATGAGCTAATTGATTTCCTGTGGACTGCTGCTCCTTTTCTAATGATGTGAATGGTAAAAAGTCTTTAAAACGTCTTTTTGGGCAGTGTGCATCACCTAATACTGCAATATGGAGAGTGGTCATGATGCCAAAATTGCCTCACAGCCCAACTGACTGATTGATCTACTGACCAATTATTTCATCACTTCATATCAACTAAAAGTGATATAAACCACCAAATGATGCAATACTCTCTGTGTCCATAAAGATATTACAAAACCTTCTGTTTACACTGTTTTTGCTGGAATTCCTGGAATTCTCACTTGCTGAAGTACATGACAGAGCTATCTGGATTAGTCTATGATGAAATATCATCGTAATCTCTATATTTGCAGGGGATTTGGATTTAATCTCAGTCAGGAAATGATTATTGTGAAGAGCGAGATTAGACAGGTAAGCTAATTTTGCAAATGGAACCATGAGGTGGAAGTAGTCTGTAAAGCCCCACGCTGGATACCACACCTCAAAGGGCATTTCCCCTCAACGGTGAAACTCTCATCTCCCACACCCACAGGCTCCTACTGACTGAATGACATTGCATACCACAAATTAAAATTTGCTTTTGACTTGACTACTGAGCTATCAAGGTACCATGATAACCTAATTTAATATAATTGCAGAAAACAGGGTTGCACAAAAAAAGAAACTTCTAGTCCCTTCATTCTACACATATAGAAATAAAACAGAATAGAACAGGATAATATAAAGAAGAAAACAAAACAACATATACAGCAACAAGAGAACAATGATACCTCCCCTCATCCTGCTGGAGCCTTGGGTGTTGCATCCTGCCCACGCAGAGTTCACTCTACCCAACAACAGCAACACCTTGATTCAAATTGTTGTGTTGGAGCAGTAAGATGTGGATGCAACAGTCCCTGATTTCCCACAGTTTGGCTGAGTCCCATTTCATTTAATTTTTCTGGCCAGACATTAGTCAGCAGCAGCCTTAAGTATAACTGAGAACTGTTTTATATTATGGTACAAGGATCCGTTGATGGAAGAGTTCAAAAGAACCCTTGAGGAACCTGTTCTTCAAGAAAGGGGTTCTTCAGAAGCAAATAGTTCTGGGTAGAACCTTAGACCCTCAGGAAGGACCCCTTTCTGAACCCTTATTTCCAAGAGTGTACCTGTTTCTGCAATACAGCAGAAAAAATAACAGTTTCAAACAAAAATGTGGACAACTTTGAGAGAGGTACTGGCCACAGAATCTGCATGTTGAGTGTATGATTAATTTTATGTTATCATATGTTGTTTTGTGTTACCAAACCTCAGCAACTTTGATCTGCATGTGTGCACACAAGATGAGTGTCTGCTAACGTCTCATAAATCACCTCTGCCCACAGGACAGCTGGGAAATCGTGGAGGGCCTGCGTGGAGGCTTCAGCAACGTCCTGGAGCCACAGAAACAGGAGGGCTACATGCTAAAGAGGAGAAAGTGGCCCATGAAGGGTTGGCATAAGGTATAATTCTACACCCACGAGGTCCTTAAATGACCCGTGTTGCCTTACTCATCTCTCAGAGTGATAGACTTCATGACGTATTTCTCAATGTACTTGAAGTCATTTCTATTTCCCGGTTGTACCCAGTGCTTCCCAGGTTCCCTCTACAAAAATCTGCTGACATCACTCATTTACGTTTCAAACTAATTGAATGAGGTTATTCTGAAGATGATTTCACCCACAGAGGAGTCACATGTTGCCCCGGTCACTGCCTGTTCATGCTCAGTCTAAAAGCTTTCACTGGGATGATGCTGCCTGGGATTCTTGGTGTTCCTTCTCAGACGCATTAGCTGATGGCCTGTTGGTTAATAGAGCTGTATACAGTTAGTATTGACATACAGTCAGAGCATTTCAGGTCTTTGTGCTTTCAACAGTCTGATTCTGGTGATGTACAGTAAGAGCACCAAGAATCACATTTAGGAAGATGGTGGAGGAGGAGGAAGATTGCAACAGAATGAGAGGAAGAGTAATAGAAGCAGACAAGAGCCTGGGATGACAAACATCTCACTGCAGAGACATTAACATCATACATTAACAAGAGGCTGTCATGATCACGGCGTCACAACTCTGACTTGCTGTCAGGGATGTTGCATATCATCCCAGCTATATCTCACTTGCTTATTGTCCCCCTTTCTTCCCACAGAGATACTTTTTCCTGGACAAGGGCATCTTGAAGTATGGAAAGTGCAGCGCTGATGTGAGTACAAAAGCCTGCCGGCCACTGCAGATGTGTGGTCCTGTCCGTTACAGAAAATTGCAATTTACAATTACAATTTATATCATTCTTGTTGAACTGCTGCCTGTCTTCCCCACAATGATCTATCTCCGCCTGTAGATACAAAAGGCCTTCATTCTCTCACGATCTCATTTTCATTGATTGGAATCACATGGTGCATTTTACCTGCCAGTCTCACATAATTATACATCAGCTGTGCTGAGGCTCCACTTGGGTTGGGCGGCTGAGCAAATAAAAGGATTATTGTTGCTGCTTTAAACACAGAATAGCCCATTTTAAAACTGAACAGTATCATGTTGCATTTGTATTATCTCCAGTGTAATGCAGTGGAAACCTCTTATCATCATGTCTGTCTGCGTCAAATTGATCACTATAAGTGGATAATTATTATGATTCTCTTTTCTCTTTCTCTTTTTCTCTCTATTTTTATGAAGATTACATCTACTTTGACATCAGTATATTTATTCCATGAACATAATATAATGAAATAGACAGCTTCATTATTTAGCAAGCAAGCATGTTTATTTATATAGCAAATTTTATGCACACATTCCTAAATATACAAGTTTTATTTATTTCATTCAATTTAACTTAACAATACCATATGTTGTCATGTATGAAAAGTTCTAAAATTAATACTGTAAAGGGTCTACTTGATTACTAAAAGCTAGTTATTTAAACCACACTTGTATAGGAATGATTATGTCCCAAGCTTTTGATCATATGGTTTCCACTGTATACTCACCACATTATTGTGTGTTGACTTGCAGATTGAGAAAGGGAAGCTACATGGCTGCATTGACGTGGGTCTCTCCGTCATGGCCATTAAGAATAAAGCCAAGTGCATCGATCTGGATGCTGAGGAGAACATCTATCACCTGAAGGTAAAAACACAAGGCTTGTAAATTTCCCCACATACTTACAGTAAGTGAGCTGAAACATGGATCACTCATGGATTCCCTTCCCAGATGCTAACAGTAAAATGACTTTAAAATTACCTCATGTGATGTATATGTGTGTGAGGGAGAATTTCAGTACCTGTGTGTGTTTTTCCACCTTCACGTCTCCTCCACCTGACTTGTCCTTGTGTTGATTTCTGATTGTGGTATCTGCGCTGCAGATTAAATCACAGGAGCTCTTTGATGAATGGGTGTCGAAGCTGCGTCACCATCGGCTCTATCGGCAAAATGAGATTGCCATGTACCCTAACGAGAAGTCCTTCCACTACCCACACTACCCATCCCCCAGCTCCCCGAGCGTGGCTGAGAGTGCCTCTATCAGAAAGGTATCCCTGTGCACTGCGGAGCACACTGTTAATAAAAACTGTCTGTTTAAAGAAGAAATTCATCCTGCTGTGTTTCTGCTCATGAATATCATTATTTTATCTACAATATTTACTGGAGTTGAAGCCCCCCTAATGAAGAAATTCATCAAGAAAGCAGATTGTTATTGGACTGACCTTTGGGTCTGTTTGCTATTGCAGTGCATGTCTATACGAAGGCAGTCCACAGTGCATTCTGCAGCAGCCTTCCCTTTAGGCTGCACCAGCCAGGCCAAAGTAGCAGCCTGGCTTCAGTCATCTGATGACATGGATAAGTGCTCCAAAGGTGAGACAACAGAGCTGTCCCTCATGATTTGTGGAGTTTTGTTTACACTTAGTATCTGATGCACCCTTCTAAGCAAGACAGTAAAATGTTAGATTTGGTGGCCAGAGGGGTTGGGAATTGATAAGATTTTATTCATACCACTGTTCTTTCTTCATGTAATTGAAGCCCCATGTTTCCAGTGGCGTAGACACATGAGTTTGATGTAATTGTTTTGCAATGTGCAAAACACACAGGCATCTAAAAAATGAACTGACAAGCTCAAATTGCAAACAATTTCAACAGATCGGACAGTTTGGAACCAGTTCTCAATCCCCATTCCAAGTGGCCATCTGTCTAAGACTGTTAATCGACTGGTTGAATTTTGATTGGAACCAGGATTTCCATCATGAGATAATTTGCACTTTTCTTGCACTAGTGGATCAGTGGGCCATTTGGAAATTTCAAGTTGGATGCCGAACACCTTCTGTGATTACTATTTTATTACAAAATCAAACCTGATTATGTGCACTCGGAGAGCACATAACTCAACCAAGGCCAGTAGTCGACTCCTCTATGATATGCAAATCTGCAAGCACATACTTGATATTTCCATAATATCTTTGGTTACACATTAGTTACATAATATGAGTGTATTTACCTTTCCATAAAAACGTTGTTCCCAAATGCTCCATAACAATTTCTTCCTGTATGAAGTTTGAGCAACTACATGTGAAGGCTTCCCCAGAGGATTACTGCTACTTGTGAATGTGGATTGTGATACGGACTGTTTTGCTACAGTTGGCTGTGTTTTGTCATTATTCCGCTAAGGCCAAATGCTCTATCTCATAATGTTAAGGAAAGTGAAAAATAATTTGTGTATCCACCCCGTGATTAGGATCCACTCCAAAATTTAATGGGTTTGGGCCATGCTACACCCTTCAAATACCACCAAAAACATAACCTTGATGGAGGTAAAAAACATTAACCAACATAGAGGTTGATGCTTCTAAATTGGATAATTATTCAGTGTTCAGAAAAATACTCCAGTTATTTTGAATAAATCCCTTAGCCTGTTGTCTTATTTGCAAGAAGGATAGGTTTGATGTTGTTTATAACGAAACAAAGCTGTTGAATACTGATAAATTGTTGTCGTTCATTAGGATTCTGATGATGTACCTTGTTAATATTTACTGCAGCTGTAAGAGAGAGGTTATGATTTTCTGAACCAGAAAGTTTGGAAAATGTATTTAGAAATCAGGGGAAGATGTGGGGGGTTATCAGCCACATGTTTAAAAAAAAGTGCCGTCTTGGATGCCCCTGGCAAATAAAACATGTTAAAATACCCTCTATAGTGTCCCAGGGTGCAAGAAAACATGATAATGTTTTCATGATTATGACATGATTATACTTTAAATGTGATTCATATAATCTTAACCAAGTATTGGAACTGTTTCATTATAAATGCATTGTGGCTGTCTGTGCAATGGTGTCCTGCCATATACAGTTGGTCCCCTTTTTTTTTTGCCCCTTCCCCTCTGACAGCCTGAGTCCACAACTGAATAACAACTTGCTCATACATTTATAAACAGCTAAAAAATTGACAGTTGTAACTACTGCATGTGGCAATCTTCTGTTTGTCACTCCTCATTCAAATTTATATTCTGGTTATTCTGAAACACTGTCCATGCCAGGGCTAAGGAGGGAAAATGGGTTATATGAACTGTATCAAGGAAGCTTTCCACAACCTACTGCCTGTTAAGTGACAGTAACTTCTGTAAAGTGAGCGAGCAACTCGTGAGCTCTGTAGATCAACCTGAGCTGCTTGGTCACCTGTTATTTGTCCCCACAAACGTCAGAGTCTTGGGTGGTTTAACTTGATACATTCTTCTCTTTGACTCACCTTCTCCTCTTTCTGAGGCAGACAGTTTTTTTTTTTTTTAGTTTTTTTTTGCAGTTTTGTCCTCCTACTGTTACTGACCAAGGGTGCTAAAACAGAGACTTGTGTCTTGGCAGGAGAAGCGACCTTTTCTTAAACCTATGGAATCTATTTGAGCAAAGGATACATGTTGTAACTGTGAGCATGTGTGGAAACCTTTAACTTACTTAACCTTGGTGCACCTGGACTCACTAACTGAATAGATGATTGTTAGGGTCTGTCAAGCTTTACAAGTTTTACTGGGAGTGGTTAATGGGCTGATGTCCTTGATGTCTGTTTACTTTCCTCTTTCTTTTAAGCTCTTTTTTCTGACTCTCCACAGATTTGTCAGTCTGTGAGGCCTACCTACTGGAGCTCAACCACCTGCTTCAGAGTATGGAAGTCCTCCACCGTACCTACTCAGCTCCATCTATCCAAGCGTTGCAGGTCAGCGCTTTATTTCTAATCCTTTTCACCTTAAAATGCAGAGCAGGGTGGTTCATTATAGTTGCAATTTAAGCTCAAAGCCTAATTGACCCTTCCTATGTCCCGCCCCTTTTTGCTCTGTGCACCAGTGACGGTTAAGCAAGCCTCAGTCAGCTTTCTCCTTCTGTTTTTTGTACAAATGTGATGTGCAAGGCTCATCTTTGTTAAAAAAGAATACCAAATTGTATGGCAAAAAGACCTGTAAACCCGTAAAAGTATCATATATTCACATCTTAAATTAGCTCATCAGCAAGCTGGTTATTTAGCATTTTGCCAACAGTAGCTAACATAAGATGTGACCTATATTACCTTTACAGGAAAAGGTTGACCAAAGTACAAAGTTTGCTCAACTGTAATTGGGGCACAGAGCAAAAAGGGGCAGGACTTAGGAAGGGTAATTTCTGGTATTTTTAAACCTGGGCCCTATTTTTACATATTTTAGGGTCTAAATGACTAATAAGTACAAAAAGTTTTGGAGCTGGTCCAGTAGAACATAGCAGTTGTGAAACAGGCTGCAATATACCTCTGCTATAAAGTTTTTTTTTTTTTTTTAAGGTTTAGTTTGGTGCTAAACTAACTTTTTGTACATATTAATCATTTATACCCCAAAATGTTTAAAGTTTAAAAATACTGGAATTACCTTTTAGTCTGAGAAATGTAGTAAATTAACTTTATCACATCCAAATCCTAGATGACTCCAAATTTTATGTTAAGTAAATTGTTTCATCATTTATTCTCTCCAGCAGTATTTTTACTTGCCCTCAAGTCATTTGTGACTAAATATAGAATATCCATGTCTTCTATCTCTGCTCACTAGGCGTCGACATTTGAAAGCCCCAAGAAGGAGAAGAGACTTCCAAGGAAATGGCGCACTAAAAACTACAACAAAGATGTCAAAACAACTCTGCAGGTAATCAACATGACAACAAAGTGTGATAATCTTTTTTAGTATGAGTCACTTAAAGCTCTACTCCTCGTGCTCTGCTGTAGGTACCCAGCTGCATCTCCTCCGGCTCCATCCGCCTCCACGCCTCTAACCCTAACCTCTCCACTGCTGCACTTGCCAATGACAAGGTCGATCCTGAATCCCTGGATTCCCCCTTTGACGTGGCCAAGCTACAGGAGGACTTCTGTCGTGTCGCCGCTAATCGTGAGTCATTTTAATTCACAGTTAGATTCTGGTAAGTATGAGTGATACATTCAGGATATAAGGATATGTTTTTTGTGAGAGAAACCACAAGTTACTCCTAAAGAATCTGTCCTGCTGTCTTATTTGCAAGTAAGATAGGTCTGGCACAGTGTTGCTATTTTGAAATGGGAGTGACAATGGTACAGCCATGGCAGCTGTTAATTACTGATAAACTGTTTGCCTCAGTTTTCATTCATTAGGATTCTGATGATGTGCCCTAGGTGAGAAGTTTACATTTTCTAAACCACAAAGCTTGGAAAATAGGAGTCCTAATTAATTTTCCGCAACTCCTCATTAAAATGTATCATATGTTCAGATGTCTGGAGCTTGACATAACATAATGAGAATGATTTATGTTTTACATAATGGCATCACGATTCCCACTTTTTCTGCAAAATGGGTTTAAAGTCACTCCAGGGAACAGCTGTCAATTCTGCTGGCATTTAAAATGCCAAATTTATGCATGTTCAAAATGATGAAGATAATGATGTGTGATGGGCTTAATCAAACACGATGATGTATTAATATCGTGCCTTCAATAATGTGGCCTCCCAAGCACCAATTATGAAGTGCGTGTAAAAATGGATGTCATAAAACAAAGACTGCTGGTTGCTGAGCAATTGTAGATAATCAAAATTACACACTTGTTCCATTTTATTAGGAGCGTGGTGTGATAGACTGTCACTGGATCCACTGGGACTGGATCTGCATCACTCTGAAATGAATACAAATTGGTTTGCAGTTAAGCACCCCCTTTGTTTTTTCTCTTGTTGCTGCAGTGCACACGACCATGAAGTCAGCCCTGAGTTCACTAACATGTGAGAAAGAGAGATTGAAACAATGTCTGGACCATGAAACGTGTCCCCCTACCTCACCACAGGTGGTTGGTTTGAAGAATGCACTGGCAACGGTACGTGAAGTAACACACACTCACTCAAACATGGGGAGCACTTTATTCAAAGGGATATTCATAAGACTGTCATTACACTGTCATAACCATATCACCTGCCATTAGCATGAAAGAGTCTTTATGAATGTTTGTGACTGTTGTCATTAAAGGCATGATCTTTAACATTTTCCTAAAAAACAAAACCAAGCAATGTGTATACTTATATTAACATAATCATTTATGACGTGTGTGGTGGCGACTACATCTACAGAGACTCTGCCCTCTGCCTGTGTTTCCTTATTTCCTCTTTAATTTGCCGTGCTTGAGTATTTAACATCCTGGGAACGAGACTCACCAATCAACTATCTATCACTATCTATCTGGTGTGTTTACAAACAGCTGTGACAAATTCTACCTTTAACTTTGTGACTGATTTTACCTTTAAGTGTCTTTGTCATAACAACTTGACATTATCAAACATAAAGAAAATGTCTTGTGTTTGTTCATTACATTACACTGTGTTATGTGGTTGGTTTTGACACTGGCCTTCATGAGACCATTATAAGTGTGTCATAAATATTGTTACAAAAGCATTTTTACAGTGTCCTAAAACTCAGTGACATCTTTATTAAGTCTAAAATGTACCCCTTTACTTGTCGTCAAGGAAAATATTCATGACACACTTACAATGGTCTCATGAAGGCCGGTGTCAAAACCAACCACATGTAACATTATAACGTATTGTTAAAATAAAAAGATAAAACATCTGAGTTGAGTTGAAATTGAAAATTTCAAGTTGTCATAACAAAGACATAATTGACCAAATGAAACTTGATGACAACTGTCATAAACATTCATAAAGACCCCTTCAGGTTATTGGCAGGTCTCATGACATGGTTATGACAGTGTAATGACAGTCTTGTGCATACTCCTTCAGATAAAGTGTTACTCAGACATGTTATCATCCAGTAGAAATAGGTTAGGTATTCCACCTTCTTTAGACAGTTACACTCCTCTCACATGTCGTGTCCTCCCACACCACTTGTCAGGCATGACACACTGACAAGCCTCATAGAGGGATTACTAGCCGCTGGTGTGATGTCTGCCCACCTGAACCGCATTCAACAGTCATGTTTCCTGTTGCTGGTGCCTCCCACCCAGAGGCCTTTTCTATTTTCGGTCTTTTGGTTACATGCGTTCATTGTCATGCTGACTTCTCTCGCCACATTTCGAACTTCTGTGCTCTCTCCGCCAACACGTTTCTTTGACTTTAAATATCCTGCTGGGTGTTAGCTTTTCTCCTGATTACTCAGTTTCTACCTACTCTACCTCACACAGAGTCAGTAATAGATGACTAATGTAGTTTGGGCTCATGTGGATTCCTGTTGGATGTCTGCAGTGATAACACATACACATATCTCTATAAAAATTGCATGTTTACAGCTTGATTTTGAGACTATTTAGCTGAAGGGGAGCACATAAAGGGATAGTTAAGATTATTTGATGTGGGACTGTATGAGATAGTCAGTGTATTAACTACAGTAGATGCTGGTCCACACATCCCCAGTTAGACAGCAGAGAGGGACACAAGCCCAGAAGCCAAGGAGGGTCAACAACAAAAAGTATTTAAGCCTCTTAAAAAAGGTTCACCTAAAAAAACACAATATCAGTTTAGACGTACGCTATATGTAGAATATTTTCACTGCTTTACTTTGCAGTCAGACAGCCTTTCCCGATGAGAAACCAGCATTATACAAGCCAAACAACACTCTCTTCAAACCGACCAAACTCCATAGGCAAAATCGTGTGACTGAAATTGTGTGACTATCCTTTTAAAACACAAAAGTCACATGATAATGCAAACAAAGTAACAGATCAAGGTAGTGGTAGACCAGCAGTTCCTGTGTTCTGCAATCGCTGATTTCACCTATAGTGTGGTTGGTTTGGAGAGAGCTACATTTTTCTTATATAACGACAGTTTCCCATCAGAAAAAACTGTCTGGCGCCAAAGTAAAGTTGTGAAAATTCTAAAAATAACACACACTAAAGCAGATTTATTAGGTGGACCTTTTTTAAGGTGATTAAAATACCTTTAGCTGCTGACAGTATATTACTTAGCATAGCTCCTGGTGTATCTTCAAACTGGGGGCATGTCGACTGGCATCAACAGTAGGTATTACACTGATTATCAATAAATACTTCACACAACCCCTCTTCAAAAAATCTGAACTATCCCTTTAAGGGTAGAGTTTATTGAATTAAAAGCATTATTGGTTTGGTGTGTGCTATAAACAATGTTTACACTGGTTATTTTTCCAGGCTTTAGCCCAGAACTCTGAGCTGAGAGAGCGCCTGTGCAAGATTCACGCTGAGTCCCACATCGTAGAGCCCGCACTAATAAATCTAACTGCCCCTGTGCAGGTGGGTGCGGGAATGCAGTGTCTCTACTCCCTCTCCCTCCCTACCATCATGATGATTATTATTTCCATCTTTTTATTTTCATCCCACCCAGTCTAGAATTTACCACAGCATGAATGACCTGTCCTTTCTGTCTCATCCTCATTTAACAAATGTTGCTCTCCTCTCTCCGCCTCACTCCACTCACTTTGTTCTCGCATGACAATGACTATTAACAGGTGATTTGTTTTTGTAATCTTGTTCAGTACACACTTTTCTGGGAACTCTGCCCCGTAAAATAAGTTGTATATCCATTCTTTGCTATGAGAAAGTGCTTCCTCTCAGTCCTGTGGTTGTGTACACATGTCTCACCATGGGCGCAGATCTCATTACAACTTAAAGGAGAATGGTGGTGTACTGGGAAAGAAATTCAGACCTGGACTTATCCGGGAGGAGGCTTCTGATCCAAACTTAATGCTTTAAAACAACAAAGTCACACAATAACACAAACAAAGTAACCGACTGAGGCAGCGGTAGACCAGCAACTCCTGTGAGGTAAAATTACTATTTTTGTCAATAAAGTCTGGTGGCTTTGAAGGTTAACAAAAAGGATCTTACTCCTTAAAAAAAATCTCTGTAGGAATCCTTTCAGTTATGTTGTCAGATGCTTAGAACAACAATTTGAGCCTGTCAGTGGCAAAACAAGCACTTTTTCAGGAGTTTTCTATTAGTCTTTTATACACCTAAATATTTAAATTTAGAGCTCAGGTTTAAAAACACCAGAATTACCCTAAAAGGTATCACGATGAAGTACACCGTCACGATTTCCCATAATCCAACTTAGAGTCAGTTTCAGTTAAAAAATACTGTATATTTTCAGTTACATATTTGGTTTAGAAATAATTTATTGGTGGGGATAACTTCATGTTTTTCAGAAGTTGGGGGGGACCTATCCCCTCTGCCGAGGCACAGCACCCAAGTGTATCACTATCACATGGCTCAGTGGTAGACTTCTAACTACCTGTCACATTATCGTCTGTCTCCTAGAGGAAGCTCTTTGCTCGCATAATCAAATTGGCTGACCAGAGAGTGTGAGCTGATCTGCTTAATCGTGTCCCTGGAAATTTGTTGAACACACAGTGCAAAACTAATGTACCTCCTGTGGGATTATCTCCAGGCTAATTAATACGCTCCAGCAGCAACAGAGGATCCATGTGTGGTTCTGTTGAAAATACTACATGTTTGGTTTTGAGTTGTATTATATGAATGCTTTGGGTCCATTTTAAATGTGCATCTTGTTTGTGTCAACAATATCAACTTGTCAGTCAGAATTTGCAATATTGCACCAGAGTGGGTGTGCACACTTGTTGCGCACTTGCATCTCTGACTGGCACTTGATAATTGATGCAGTAATATATCGTGATACAGTCTCTAGACATATGTTTGATTGATATAAAATAATCTGATTACTTTGGATAAAGATGGAGATCGTGGTCAACAGCTTCCACAATCTGCTTTGCAGATGAATAGTAAAGTTGCCCTCTTCTGTTTCCAAACTTCACATAACCTCTGGCTATCTGTAACTCTGACCATTGATTCTAAAATTCTTTTGCTTGTTTTTACTAAATGGTTTAACACCTTCATATCTCTCTGATTGCTTAACTGACTATGTTTCAAACCGTTCCCTTAGGCTGTTTAAAGCTGGCTTGCTAAATATACCAAAAATGACTTGTAAAAAATATGGTGAAGCAGATTTCTGTTGCTATGCACCCAAGATTTGGCACAAACTCCCAAAACATATAAATAGGCCAAGCAACTCTGCTGATGATTTTAAGAACCAGCTTAAAATATATTTTTATGGTCTTGCTTTTAATTAATCTCACCTTTTTTGTGTTTAAGTTTTTTTTTATATTTTAAATTTAAAATAACTTAATCAACTTGGCTTCTGTTTACAACTCATGTTTAATACCATTTTTAAAACCCGTGTAGTGTATTTATTGCAATGTTGTGTTTTAATAGTGCAAATGGAGAAATTCATTGGCTATTTCAAGTCTGACTATAGTGCAGTTAAACAGATTGTGATATTATTCTTCAGCCAGGTCGCCCACCTCTACAATATCTTCTCAATATATGAAATTGATCTTTACCTGTAGTAAAATCATTCCTGTTCACAAATTTTAATCCTGAAGTGTTCAGATTTTCCAGAATTTGGCCAGTCTATAGCTGTTTAACACTCAAATGATTACACACATGGACACTATTAAAAAGTCTTTTTATGCACTTTGTTGCATAATGTTAATATTGTGTAGGACTGATATCTGCTTCTTGGACATTTTAAGGTGATTTCCTTCTGGTCACTAACACTCATTATAACATATATAATATATTATAGAAGACTGTCTTTCAATATATTGAATATCATTTGTGTGTTGTGATTGTCTCATTATCCACAAAGTGCCATCGTATTGTATTTTGAATGACCCTGTAATTGCCACCACTCCTGGCTGTGATGATGTTGCCCTTTTCCTGTTCTTAATTATAGCTGTGTGAACACTGTGTCTCCTAGAAACAGGATTCTGTTGATGAATCCCGTCCCCTCGTACACCAAGTGTCCAATGAGAGCAGAGCCTCAATCACCGAGTCTTTGTCTGAGTTCTTTGATGCACAGGAAGTTCTGCTGTCTGCCAGTTCCTCTGAAAACGAGGTAAGTGCGAGAGCTGAACTGTTACCGTCAGTAGGCGTACTGATGTGTCAGTTACTCAGAATCAGGCAGTGGCATCAGCTTTCACCACTGACGTTTAGGCCTGCATAATGGAATTACTGTTACTGGAATTACTGTTGATGTTTGGAACAATTTGTCTTGTTTACAACCAAAACCTTAATGTTGAAACTGTGGAAAAGAAGAAAATGAATTCAGACAGTTGGGTTTAAAACAAAATTACCACCAGATGTTCTTAATTGGGTAACACTCGATGACGCCTATGTCTATAACGCATTAATATGCATTAAATTATTTATGATGTATTATACTGTGCTTATGCCAATATAAAATGATACTTGTAAGCACTCAAATATTTATAACACTTTATAATAATAATCATAACACATTAAAAGCTTTTATCATGACTTATAAGGTCAAGTATCGTAATACTTCGCAATTGCTGGTTACTTTTTGGCAATGATCACAGTGTATTATATTTCTCATAGTTGTAATACATGGTGACTATTTTATAATGCATTATAATCCCTGTGCATTATAATGTAATTATAAGTCACTATTTTTGTTTTAAGTAAGAAAGTAAAGTATGAAGTATAATATTGAGAACCCCACTTTTAAACTTTTTGATGAACTGAATGATGAACATTTGCATTTTACTAATTCAATGTTTCCTCCCAAAAACACTATAATCATTTTACAATGCATGTTATAATGTATTACAACCATGAGAACTGTAGTACACTAAGCAAGCAAAAAAGCAAAGCAAAGAAATGTCAATGAATGATGAGCAATTATGAAATAATACAATACTCGACCACATAGGTCATTATAAAGTGCTTTATAATGTGATTATAACTAGGGGTGTCACAATTTCAGTTCTAAATTGAAAATGGATGGAATTAAACAAAAAGGAGGATTGGCGTTTCTCACAGTATTTTTTTTCTCTCCAACCCTGCCTTCTTGCAAGCTAGGGTTGGGTAAGCTGTCACAATTTTCCACCATCAGCACACAAGTGCCATCTATCCACCACTCCCTGTTTCTGCTGGGAGATGTGTGCAAACCACAAGTTACATTAGCCACGTCAAATAAATAAACAAAATGAACTCACAAAATGTCAAGAAAGGATGTATTCTGGCTGTTTTTCGATCATTTGTCCTCCTGCCCTGTGGGTGTGTACTGTGCCGCTAAATGAGAGAGCGTCGGTGAGCAGGGGTTCTCACTCTGTGGACCATTAAATAAATACCATTAGCAAAATAAAATGATGAAAATATCTCAAAAAATCGCCTCTCTTTGGGACATTTTAATGATTCTCTACATGCATTTTCCCTTAACATCATCTTAAAGCTAAGTTTTTATTAAGTATGTTATAAAACAAGTCTGCCCTCTCGTCTTCCTTCAGTGTTCATGCAGCATGACTGATCAGATAGCAGCTGGAGTGGAAGCAATGTGAAAATGAAAGTTAATTACTTTAATCTAAAAATACAGCAAGCCGAAGTACAAATTTGCCACCAGGTCCTCAGGGACCATCCATCTCCAACACATTAGATCTTCTGCTGACGTGACAGGATGTTGAAAGAGACCTGCCCAGTCTCTTTCTGCAGGTGGTATTAAAAATTTATCTCTCATCTATTAGCTAAAGTTTGGATGTGTTTTTATTTTTAGGTATCAGAGGATGACTCATACATTAGTGACATCAGTGACAACATTTCCATGGACAACTTCAGCAACGAGACAGAGAGTGAGAGACAAAATTCAGGTAAACTATGGACTAAAGAGCTGTGGGACATGTACTTGAGGAAAGAATAAAAATATTTGCCTGTGCAGTGCAATTTTATCATTTATTTAATTTCCGTATTTGTTAGTTGTATTCAGCACACAAAGAGCTGTGATGTCGTACCTGACCTCTTACACCATCTGTTCCCAGGCTCTGCGGAGGAGGTCACTGTCCTTTGTCAGCGTAGATCCTGTCTGCCCTCACCCAGCCCCAACAACAGCACCATCAGCCTGTGGAACATCCTCAGGAACAACATCGGCAAAGACCTCTCCAAAGTGACGATGCCTGTGCAGCTTAATGAGCCGCTCAACACCCTGCAGAGACTGTGTGAAGAGCTGGAGTACAGTGAGCTGTTAGACAGGGCTGCTAACACAGAGGACCCCTTTGAACGTATGGTGAGGCGGCAAATTCACAGTTTGCTGTTTGAGTGAGTGTGTAGGGACAGAGTCTTTTTTTTCCTCAGATCACATGTTCACTTTCAGTTGTTAATGGGTCTCCTCTGACAGAAGCAGTTGCCGTTGGTGAAGTTAGTGTGGCAGTCTCTGCAAAAGTTTTAAGATTTGTTAAAAAGGAAACAGAAAAGTTTGTGAAGATTTCAGTGGCTTTTTTTGCAGCTAGAAATGAAGGAAAAGCCTTCAGAAAGAGCAGAAAGAGGCAAGTTTTAAATTAGGGAATTCATGCGGCTTGTGCATGTGATGTATCCATGTTAAATGTGGAAAGGATATTCCAGGGATTGCCATAAAGAAATCAAAAGATTATTGGCTTAGTTTTCTTACTTTGTTAAAGGAATATTTTGACATTTTAGGACATTTTATTTGCCTTCTTGCCAAGAATTAGATTAGAAGATTGATGTATTTTGAGACGTTTTGGACGTCTGGGACTGTCCCAGTTTCAAGCTGGGTGTCCAAGTCCAACAAATATCTATTAAACACTAAAATGTCCAAATGTTCACAATTCAACCGCAAATTGTTCTGATTTTCAACACCCTGGTAACTGGCATCTCCTTCCTAAAAAAAGCAGAATATGTAGTTATAACCAACCAGTCTGATGTGTCCTCAGGTCTGTATGCTTATACTGTAGCAGCCCGATGTTGTTTTCAGATGACTTATTGAAGGTAAACACAGTGAACAGCTGTGCATAGTGACACTTCAGTCTGGCATGACACTCCTCAGAGGATGCTGCAGGAATTTCATGAACTGAAGACACTGTGGTGCGTGCATGCATGTGCACAGTACACTTAAGGGTCCCAGTTTGGGGGTTTGAAAATAAAACAGAGGCAAAGTAACACATATATTTCCTCAAACTGTTAAACTGTTCTTTAACTGCTATGTCAGAAGCTTGACAAGTCCATCAACATGAAAAAGGACGTTTTACGAACCAAGGCAGATTTAAGATTTAAGTGACTATCTAGCAAAATTGTAAGAGCCAGGAATTAGCCATCACTTGTTTCTGTTATTCTTCCAGATCTAGCAGCCTGCTGGCAGAGGTAGTGCCCAGTGCTAGAGCTTGTGCCAGCAGCAGTATTCATCTGCCTGTAAATTTCCAGCAAAAAGATGCCATGACTGTCTCTTTCCATGATGCTCTTTTGCATTAACGGACTTTGAAGTGATGGAGTTTTTTTGGTTGACATTTCCACATTCTTGTGTGGGAGGTGAAGAGATACAGCCTGTGGAGTTACACAGGACAAATGTGCCATATAGCCTACAGTACATAAATGTGAACTGAAGAGCAGCTGAAGTCAGTGGCAGCTCCAATCTGTGGCCTCCTATTATTACGTGGATGTAATTATGAGTGCTCTCTTGGCTCAGTGCAACTTTTGGACGAGCATTCTGTCAATTACTCTGCTCATTACAGTGAGATGGAGAGAAAAGTAGAACTGCTGAGAATCAGAATGGGATTTGACACCCATTATGAACCAATGATTTTGGGTACTTTAAACTGAAGACTTCAATGGTCTGGTGGCCTCAAGGATTTTATAAGTTTATGTCCCAGTTATGCTTTTTGCTCCAACTCAGTTGACAGTGACTCAATATTCTGTAATAAAAATATTTTAAAACCACTACTAATGGTTTCTCTTTGTATAGGTATACATAGCTACATTTGTTGTATCAGGCTATGCATCCAGCTACTACAGAACTGGGGGAAAGCCTTTCAACCCTGTCCTGGGAGAGACGTACGAATGTGACCAGCCAGATAAAGGCTTTCGATTTGTTGCAGAGCAGGTATGCATGAATCCTGACTTCTGTGCTATCAAGAACTCAACAATCACAGTTTTCTAATAATAATAAATGCACTGAAAGCATTACTTGACACAAACAAATCCAGCTGTTTATTCATTTTACATCATCAGGTCAGCCATCACCCGCCTATCTCAGCCTGCCACGCAGAGTCTAAAAACTTCCTCTTCTGGCAAGGTAGTAAAATATAGAAAGTAGTTGGTTCTATAAAGTTTACAGCGGTGGCTGCTTGTCTGAGATGAATGTAAATGATTTCTGGTGTTGTAGATGTGAGGTGTAAGAACAAGTTCTGGGGCAAGTCAATGGAGATTGTTCCTGTTGGTACCACTCATGTTACTCTGCCTGGGTGAGTTCCCACTGTCTTATTTACTATAGAATTGGACAGACAGACACACACACAAACTGTACAAACCAATGACCATGCCAATTAAGAAGCACATTAAAAGGAATGTGGTTTTTAATTTCCTTCCTAGATTTGGAGACCACTATGAGTGGAATAAGGTGACCTCCTGCATCCACAACATTCTCAGTGGACAGCGCTGGATTGAGCACTACGGGGAGATCTCCATCAGAAACACCAACAGCGATGTTTGTCAGTGCAAGATCACTTTTGTTAAGGTGAGGCAGAAAACCTTTTGACTGAACGAGTTTTACGTAGTGTGCAGGGCTGCATTACCACCAATGTTGGGTAGTGTGACAGATTACAAGATTACTGCCATTAAAAAGTAATTTGTTACATTTCAGTGTTACCTAACGAGAAAAGTAACTCAAGTGCTTTTGTGTTTCCAAAAGTAAAAACCCCTGGCGATTCCTTGTGCATCTTGGTTATATTGTCCTGACACGTTAACACTACACTTGGCAGGAGTATATTACTCAGCTGCTTCTATAGCCTACAGTACATCAAAACACATGCCTACATACAGGGCCATTGCCAGGGGCCAATGCATTCCACTGCATTATTGCATGCATAATCTAGGTGCAATACATTGTCCAGATATAATATGGAAGTTATTGCAGCATTGCAGGTTGTGATTTCTCCCTCTGAGGATGAGTAAGTTAAATGTCTATTTATTCATAATTAATGTAATTTTCTTTAGTCAGTCCTGTCTTTATATAGTTGGAGGACAGTTTACTTACTTATAACTCCCTGCAGTTCCCTGTTTTCCTCCCAAACTTCATCGTGTTAGAGGATATTCCCATAAAAAGGCTGCTGTGACTCATATAAAAGGTGCCCCTTCTCAACTGTATTAATTAGTCCCTCCTCCTCCTCCTCCTCCTCCTCCTCCTCCTCCTCCTCCTCCCTGTTGACTGCTTTGATGAGGGGAAACAGAAACTTCAAGGATACGAGGATCAATTTTGACAAGATAAAATTGGCGGTAAAGCAAGTGTGCAAAACTTCACTAAAATAGAACCAGGGGGAATGTTTGTTTTGTGACACGCAGGTCAGCCTGTTGGCTGAGGCTCAGAGCAGGTTAGGACATCCTCATTGGGAAAAACTGAAACAATCAGCTGTTCGCTAACATTACTTCCAGTAAGGATGGTCCACTATCACAATAAAGTTGTCCATTATGTATGCTCTGGGGCTGGGGTATATTTACTTTGATTTTCATCCTGTTTGCATCAGGCTCAAGGCCCTGTGCGGCACACACTTGCTCAGCTCAGGTAATGGGTGCAGAGGCTTTTCAAATATATAAACTCACCCTACCAATGTTCTCTGTTTATTAGTCTTTTAAAACATGGGAGAAGTCTTTCAAAATGTGTGTGGGATAATTGGTTCCTCTAACAAGGCTTCAAAAGCTAAAAAGCCTCTCCACAGGTGCACTAGTCTGGACAGTGTTGGAGTATTGACTCGAAGGAAGATTTGATCAATGTTAATTTGTTCAATACATCCGTCTCAAGTTCCGACTTGAGATACGCCATGATTTCGGTGTCCGCTGAGACCATAGGCTTTGTCTGTATCAAATGCAAAAACGTCACCCTCATACTCTCCACTAGCCTCCTCTAGTTCTTGCAGTGGTAGGAACACAGTGAATTTGTAACAGTAATGTATTTCTTATTTGAAAACATAACTAGATAACTGAGTACTTTAATTGTACTATCTCCAACACTGATTATCACTACCAACAATTTATACTGATGCTATTTACCTCTTTGAGAATACAGTGACCTTGCTGCCAATAGCGAGGGCCTTGCACTTGAGCTACACAAGATTTCCATTTCTCCTGACAAATGATTTTTTTTATTTTTGAAATGTCAAACCTAAAGTTGAATTATGATTGTCTGCAAGACAAGACATGATTATTTGTGTAGCACCTTTCAGGGTGCTCGCAGTAGACGCCTTGAGCTGATTTATAGTTCAGAGTACGATTTGACCTTTGACTGCTGGAGGATTTTCACAACACCAGATGGATTCGTAAGGCATTATGAGGCAGTGTCTACCATTCATTATATACCTGAAGTTCACTAACAAAGACCACGCCATGTGTGCGGAATAAAAGCTGGTTTGTCTGGATTGGTGAGAGGATGCAGGCAGGGTGGGATGAGGATCATGTACGGAGGGATGATAAGTATCAAGGACAGGGATGAAGAATGAATGGGGGCCAGTTAAGTTCATGGTTAGCTGGCTAAGAACCTGGGGGTACAGACTCAGGGTAGGGGCACATCTCAATAAGCTTAGGTGCTTCATCATCCCCCTGTAGGTCTAATAATAGAAGAAGTATAAGTATATATGACAGAGACCCTCCAAACACAGTGAGAACTTTGAGTCAGAAGGCAACAGTCAGGTTGAAAGGAAGCTTTGCACTGAAAACAGATTTACTTGATCACAAAATTCAAATTTGTATACCATTAGTGAAATGGAGAATAGAAATTTTTAAACTTTGTATTTACTTCACTATTAACAAACTGACTCAGGAAATATGTTGGAGAAAATATAAGCCAGGCCAAGTAGATCAACATTTTTTTATGAATTGATCTACGGTGAGACCCACCACATAGCTACAAAACTGCTGCATGAAGATACCAAAGAATCTCGCTGCAGAAGCATTCACACTGGCATATACCACTTCCAGTTGCGTATATCCAATACTATTGATTATAATTCAAGAATTCAAGGTCGTTTGTCATCATTATAAAACACAAGGTTGTGCAACGAAATTAGAGGTGCTGTTCCTTCACAATACACACAAAATACAACATATATATAGATTTTAATTGAATAATGCTACAAAAGATACAATATTTAGAGGTACTTAAAGGAACTTTCATATTTTGTTGATTTTGGAGGGCTCTGTGGACAAAGGTTGTAGTGTTTCCACCTCTAAAACTACTGAATATAACATCAAAAACAAAATTATCTAAAGAAAAATCTCCTGTTTCTTTTAAGTGGCTTACATACTACTCAATGTAAGTTTGACAGGGAAAATGTAAGCACAGGTTCATTTCTTCTGATTTCAAGGAGAATCTGACCCGGTGGCAGACATTAAGAATAACTGTATAGAAACAGCCAATCTTAACACAGATTATCTAACCAGTTAAAAAACTCAGTGCTCTCTTTCTTTTCTTTCTCTCTAATTTGCCATATGTTTGTGTTGGTAAATGTCCTTCTGTGAATCCCAGGAGGAGTGTGATCAAAATAACCTCCAAGCAGAAAAAATGATTTCTCTAAAGTAAATGTTGTAGTCTCTTCATTAGTCCACACACCTTCGACACAGATGGTGGTCTACACCTACATGCCAACAAGAACCCCTCCATGTTTTCAGTGTTTGATGTATGGAGCCTTTACTGAGAGGAGAAGGTTAATTGCTTTAACGTGTTCTCATTTGAAAGACCTCCTGAAGCTGTGCAGGATATCAAGTCAAGACATGTCAGGAGTCATTATGCTCCCTCAGTGCTCATTAAACTCAGTAGCCCAGCAATACAAACCAGGACTAAGGATGGTTTATGCAACAGCAACATCTGCTGCCTGCATGAGGACATTATACCTCACTGTGTTACCTATTGTTTAACACTATATTCCCCTTCGTTCTTCTCACAGGCCAAATACTGGAATTCGAGTGTGAATGAGGTGGAGGGAACTATCACAGATAATAAAGGAAAGGTCGTCCACAGACTCTTTGGAAAGTGGCATGAAGCAGTTTTCTGTGGAGACCCGCCCTCAGCCACTTGCATCTGGAGAGCAAGTATGACACATTTCTTTCATGAGACTGCACTTTTACAATAAAAGTCTCCCTGCTACAGTGTCTGATGCAGTGCATGTTATTTGTGTGCAATGTAGATGCGATGCCAGTAGACCATGAGCAGTACTACGGTTTCACCAAGTTTGCTATTGAACTGAATGAGCTTGACCCATCCCTGAAAATGCTGCTGCCGCCAACAGACACCAGACTACGTGTGGACCAAAGGTGAGAGAGAGAAAAATGAAAAATTAAACTTTTAAACAATTAAATTTTCATGCAATTAAGTAAGGAGACTGTGGATGGTTGCAACACTTTTTGCATTTCTTTCAGTTGCTCAGAGACTATTTGGACTAGACCAACCCAATTTTTATATATTAAACTTATATCTGTCTGATAATTACGCATACAATTTAAAGATTATATTTGACATGTCTCAGAAGAGAAGACAAACTCAGATGTTGTAACTGACCCCAACCCTGAGAACAGTTGCAATATGATAAAGTGACAGTTGCAACATTTTAAAAATACATTAAATTTAACTACTACTCTTTTGCTTTTTGTCTCAATAAGCTAAATTGACAAAGATACTGATGAAATCTTTGTATGCAATAACTTTCTGTGGACAGTCAGAATTTGGTGACATTCTGATCAGTATTTCCAGAGATATATGTTATAAGGCAGATGCTGTCCCTCTCTGAGAATCCCAAATTTTCGCTGTTTTCCATTTTAGAAGGACCCAAAAATCAACCAAATAAACAGACTTTTCAGTAAAATGTTTTTATACAACCTTCCATTGCAAAGACAAAAGATATTAAAGTTGTGAAACTAAAGTAATAATGTGTTCCTCTACAAAATGTAGTAATTGATGCCTTTTAATAACCTTATTTCTTCAATGTCGTGTTGGATTAAAATATTCTGAGAAACCTGGTTTAAACAGCTAGATTGGTGCCAGAGAACTTTTTTAGGCATCTGATATGAAAACCAGCTCCTTGTCAGTGAATATCTGAGCAGCTTTTATAATCTGACATCCTGGACATCAAGTGTGTCATCTTGATATGCTGTCATGAAAAATGCTCACCGAACCCTATGATCAGAATAGCACAGAAATAGACACATCAACACACATGTTAAGAATAGCAAGTAACTGCAGAGGCTTTCAGATGAATCAAACTAATTTTAGCTCATATTTTTTAAGGTTTAAAAGTTTGTAAAGCGCACACTGCTGCCACAAGGCACCGCAGACAGAGGAAGCACTCATCCTTTGCCATCAAAGTAAAAAATGACACTGCCTCTAGACCATAAATATTCTGAGTTATTTGTCTTCTTATTATGCATAATTAGGTTATTTTAATTTAACGATGCAAAGTCAAAAAACCATGAGTGAAGATTAAATTTGAATATTGAAGATGAATGTTTAGTCGTGTTTGCATAATGAATATGTCTGTGTCTGGCTGGCAGACTGCTGGAGGAGGGGAACCTGGAGGCTGCAGAGGAACAGAAACAGAGGATTGAGCAGCTACAGAGAGAGAGGCGGAGAGTCCTGGAGGAGAACAATGAAACACATCAACCTAAATTCTTCAGGTAGCCTCAATATCCAGATTTATTACCAAGAAAGTAATTTGTGGGGAAAGTGAGCCTGTCGTTGATCTTAAAGGGATAGTTTGGATTTTTTGAAGTAGGGTTGTAGGAGGTACTTATCCATAGTCAGTGTATTACCTGCAGTAGATGGCAGTCAGCACACACAGTTTGGAGAAGCAGCAGGAGTTCTGGTGTAGGAAGCTAAGAAACTAATGGCTGTGGACAGGGTCAGCAGCAAAACGTATTTTAGCCACCTAAAAAAAGTCAATATCAGTGTATGCTATATTTAGAATATTTTCTTTACAGCCTTTTCTGACTTTTACTTTACAGAACAGAGGAGGTATTGGTCTACCACTGCCTCTATAGGTTAGTTAGTTAGTGTTATTTTTTTACTTCAGTGTTTTGAAGGGTTAGTTCAGATTCACTGAAGTCACAAAATAACACAAACAAACTAACAGATCGAGGCAGATAGACCAGCAACTCCTGTGTTGTGCAGGGTAAAATTGCTGTTTTACCAAAAGAGCTTGGTTGCTTTAGACAGGGCTATATTTGGCTTATATAACAACAGGAAAGGCTGTCCTCCCACCTCAAAAAAATCCAACCTATCCCTTTAATAGCATTACATGCAGCTTGTCACTGTAAAAGGGTGTTATGCATCCTGGAAACACTTTAATTTTATTTTAATATTTTCAAGGTTTGAAAAGTGTTTGGATTGTGGATGAAGTGCTTGAAATTGTGATTGCTTTACTTTCATAATAAATCACTCTGACTGATTAGTTCACACTTTAATTAAAAGTCACTTTAATGAAATAAGTCAGAGAACCTAACTGCTTTTGCCTTTTACAATCCCTTTCAAGCATTGCTTGCCACTCTGTACATGTAGCTACACTTAGTGTAGTGTGGTCTGTCAGTCATTGTGTATGTGAGGCCTCTAATGAAACGGTGAGTGGGAGGCTAACATGCCTGGAGGTTGCATTGGCTTGAAAACACAAGTTATTTGTCTAGTGATTGTTTTATATTGGTTCAGTCAGGTTATATAGGATGCCAAGTCTACTTACAGACAGGTTATACATTTTAAAACATTAAACTTTTTTGTCACCCTTCTGTAGAAGAAAATGCACAATAACATCTGATTTAATGTGATGAAGAAGTGAAATAATAATTTTGTACATATATATATATATATGTAATTTACTGCTGGTGGGTGCTGGAAAAGCTTGAAAGTGCACCTTTAAAATGCTTGAAAAGAGCATGAATTTGACTTTGGAAAAGGTGTAAAAACCCTGCTGTAACCAGCATGTGTCAAAATTTCAGTTTCAGTTCACACAGCTCTCTTTCACAGTATTCAATACGGTCGCTTTTCTTCTGCCTCCACAGAAAGTCAAAGGATGACACCTGGGTGAGCAACAACACGTACTGGGAGCTGCGGAGGGACCCTGACTTCACCCACATAGATTTTCCTACGCTGTGGTGACTCCCGAACCGCAGCTCGCGCACATTTTCAATCTACACAGCCTCTACTGTGATCCAGGCTGGTTCTGGTGACGTCTGTATCCCAGTCTTACCGTCCACATTCAGTACTGGTATTCTTTATTGCTGTCCATCAAAGTTATTGCCTTAATAGCAAGTGCTTATATAAGTTGTGTAAACATGGTTATGCAAACATATTATGAGAATGTTGATACATTTTGGCAAATTTATGCCCTCGTTTTCACCTGATATGTTACACTGTATCACTTAAACTGAGAAAAGGAAAACTACTTGGTGTAAAGGATGATAAATCCTAACTGGTCTACACTAGCTTAAAATGTTAAAAAAAAGAAAAGAACAACTGGTCACTTTAGCTGTCGTCTTATCATGGACATTCTCTACCTCTGAGATAAACTAGCCTTGATATGCCATTGATTTAGTGTACACATCTGATATTTATTCTGCACCTGCCTGATGCCTTACTCGTTGTACTTGTATGGTTTAATTTATTTTTGCTGCATCTTTGACATTTTTTAAATCATGTTTTGTAAGGAATTCTTAAGACCAAACAAGAATTGTTCAAATCATCGTTAAAAAAAAAATCCTTACTTGATTCTTCTTTTGGTCTCATAATGGTAATTACATGCTTTTTGCTATGACTGTGTGAATGATTGTGCAACTATGAGCAGCAGTAGCAAATATCAGCCATTTTTCACTCTGTCCACTGCACCACTGTCTACCTGGACCCTGGGCTTTGAGACCAAAAGTGTCCAAAACGATGCTCCATGAGCTCAAATAAAAAATCTCTGATGCTTTCTTTTGGCGGAGTCATTTTTTTGTTGTCTATTGTTTTTTAAAGGTAGAATCAGTAGGATTTGTCCAAGCTGTTCGTAAGCACACCTGAAAGATGGTTAATTGCTTATCGTCTCATTCTCAGGACGTCAAATATCAACCTTTTGGGTTTGGTAAAGCATCCTGAGCACAGCAAAATAATAGAGGGTCAAAAGTGATGATTGAAAGAGATCATGTTTATGTGAGCCTCATGGGGATGATAATGATTAATTGATGATTGATTAATTGGTTGTTAAGAATTTGATCAATCACATAAAATTGAATCAATCTACTTTAAAGAAACATCTGAAATATTGGTTCTAAAAATTATTTTCTGAGCATGCTCCACATTATCTAATATTCAATTATATATGTTTAATATGCAGGTCTTAATGTATGTCTGTATCAGAGAATATCCAATATTCTCCTGTGGAAATAATCTGTGACAGGGACAAAAAAAATCATTTTTGGTGTATGCAAGATTTGAAGTTTTTGTAATAATGATTAATCAATTCATTGATCGTTAATGTTACCAATGATAAATTAAGGAAAGTACTTACAATTTGTAAGCCTAAAGACTATACATTGTTTTTTAGGAAAATGATGCATATTAGGCATTTGACATGAAATAAATATGAGGTAATAAATATAATCATAATCATAACTTTTATTTATGTAGCACCTTTCATACAGAACATGTATGAAACAGTGCTTTACAGTGTGGCATTAAAATCAACAGCATGTGATAAAAACATGACAAAAATACGTAAATTCATTAAATAGAATGAAAAATTAAAAGTAGCTATGGCATTGCAAGAACAACAAGAAACAAAAGAGAAATACAAAAAGTAAATTTGAGGAAAAAAAGGCAGAAAAAAACAAGTGGTTAAAAATGACAGAACAAACCAGAATTGTACCACATTAACTAAATGTTTTCCTTAATAAGTAGGTATTCAGCTGAGTTTTGAAAGTACCAGCAGAGATCGTATGTCTGGGTGTTCCACAGTCTTGGAGCATAGCAGCTAAAAGCATTTTCTCAAGTCGTTTTGTGGGTTACTTTAGGAACAGTTAAAATACCAGCATCATAACATTTAAGTGCTCATGTTAGTTGATAATGGGTTAAAAAGTCTAAAATGCAAGAAAATGCTTTAAATTTGAGTAATAGAACCTTAAAATCAATTCTTTAAAAAATGGGGAGTCAGTGCAGGTCAGCTAAAACAGGAGTAATGTGCTCTCTTTGCTTTATCCTTAAAATCTGGCAGCAGAGTTTTGAACTGGCTGAAGTTTCCCAATCAGTCTATTTCATAGGCCAGCAAACAATATATTACAGTAGTCCAAGCTGTTAGTAATAAAAGCTTGTACCAATTTCTCTGGATTCTGTTGTGTCAAGAAATACCTTATTTTAGCAGCACTTTATGGCAACAAGTGTATTTAGCCTTATAAACACAACCATAACCATACAGTTTGAAACATACATAATACACACATATATCTGCATACATATACATAAACCTTAAATCAGTATTACATGAAATCATTTCTGCAGTTCAAATAAAACATTTCATCTTATTACGGGAAATAAAAGGAAAGGAAAAGACCAGCTCGTTTTAGGCCATAAAATCACAGAATAATCACAACTCAGTATCCCATGTCTTTGTTATTGTCGAGACCCATTTATTTATACCTAATTTTTAACCTCTACCTTTCAAAATTATATTTTCTTGCAAATAATAAATTTGAAGTATTGAATATATACATTTTGCCAGGCAGCACAATAGTGTTAAATACATTTTAATTATCCTGAAAACCCAGAAAGATGCAACAACTGGACAATACCAAAGTAAATGTATAATACCTTCCTCTTCATCGATACGATCAAATGGAAAGCCCATTGATAGGTAGAACAAGATGACCTGTAAATAAATCTAAAACATTTTAGCCAAGCAAGGGGAATGTCAAGGACATGAACAAATGATAAATATCAGAGTTGATTTTACAATTTGCCAACCATTTATAAATTTTAATGCAAAGGTGACAAACACCTAAATTATCTTGAGATTTTTTAGTTACACTTCTCCATTATTCAGGGATTGCAGACAATAACTGCATGTAACAATGCCTTGTACATATATCCCCATACTTTAAAATTAAAAGAAAATCTCCTTTGTCTTCCAATATATCATTGACTAATAAATAAAGGGTGTGAATGATATGGAGTCATTGGTTATTGTTTGGTCAAAACACATAAAGTTAAGGCTGTAAACTGGACCTTTATCATATTTCCCCTTTGAGATGCTGACTTGTCAAACAGACAACTTCGTCATAAACAGGAAAAGACAAAACATCTGAATCATCACTTTTAATCTTGATATTTTCACAGAGGAGGAAGTCCACTCTGTGGCATCAGAGCAGTACTGGTCTTCTTCTCAGTGCCATCATGTTGTGTGCAAAAAGAACACACCATGAAAATTATGAAACATTATCACATTGAAAGAGGCCCTGCCATAATGCCTTGCTTCTTACACAACTGCCCACGTTCATTATCTGTAACAGCTCTCTTAAGGTGAGTCTGTGTAACATTATAGATCCACCCCTGTGTTTACTTTAAGGGCATGGGACAAGGGTGAAAGATCACTCAATAAATTGTATACTATCTGCTTGAGGCTGCAGGTTTGGGACTCCTCCCACCAGGGTCATTTCACTGGTTGGCCTCAGGTATTGTTTTTCAAACAGCTCACAGTGTTTACAGATGTCACTGTGGCTGTATCACACAGGTGAACTGTTCACTTCTTCATGTCACTATGAGAATCTGTTAAATGCTGTAATGAGCTTTAAGGTTTAGACACCTCGCTGGGGTTGATTCTGTTGTGGACTTTTGACTTCTTGTCCACATTACTGAACCTGCAATGTTTATTGGATCCCACACTACAAAACTGGTATAAAGAAGGAACAGGACGCTTATGATTTTGCTATCCTCGGAGCCTTTACCAGTTGGGTCATTAAAATCAAAAGAATTTGTAAATCACAGAATATGTAATGTAATTTGTCAGGGGGAGCTAGTGAGTAGTATAATGAATGACTCTGAACTAGACACTAGGTGGCAATAAAATGCCATCAATGGTGCACACAGTGAATTTGGTTGTGCTGTTGTGGATCATCTAATCCCGCACTGAGCAAAAGTCTGACTTGAATAAAGACGTATGTTGACACTGGTCATCAGAAGGCCTTTGCTTTACTAGTAGAATAATTAGCCCATTCACTGATTATGTCATGTGCACAGGAACGTATTCTTTTAAAGGGCTGTCAAGCTGTTTAAGCATAAGGAATTTAGGAGAGTCAACTGAATGAAGAAAAAAAAAACGTAATTAAGAATTACAAAGGTGCATTGTTTT
>JAJHUR010004221.1:10641-27362 GCA_027495735.1 Lutjanus campechanus | reverse complement strand
TTGTTGTGGTTTATGTGCAATGTTTGTATTGCACAGCACAAAGTGCAACACATTTCAGTGTCATTTAAAATACGATTTAGCGATTGTAGACTGTGATTAAGAGCTTCAAATGGCTCTTTATACACAGTATTTTTTTGGACAGTGTTCAACATTATCAATTAATGAATTGTGCTCAATTGTAACTGCATTTCTGAGTGTTTTTTTCATAAATAAACTTTCTCAGACCGCTCTGTTCACACAGGTGTGTACCTCCCTCTGTGTGCAGCGAGCGGAAGAGCAGTTTTTTGATCACAGTGAAAATTTTGTTTTTGGAAGAATAAAAGTCAACAAATTTGGAATGAAGCAGAATATTTTGTGAGATAAAAACATGTTGTGAATCTTACAAATTATTACATCCATATTTTTCTTTGGATAAATTTTGGGCACTGACGACACTGAGCAAATTATTGGATCACACAAGTCAGATACAATCCTATGCAGCCACCATTGGAACCTAAGTCCACAAACAGCTGAATACAAATCATACGTATTACTGTAGTTCTATCTTTATCTGCAACTGTGCAGTAATACTGTTTTGACAGATTGAGTATACATGCAGAAAAAAAAGAAGAAAGAAGAAGAATGAAGCTCCAAACTACTCGGTACAGTGTTTTTGGCAAAGTGGCCACAGTCAGAACTGCAGGTCACACAATGACCACTGGCCTAAAAGGACTGTTTTCCTAAAGAAACAGCTGCCAAACAGTGAATACATTTTAGGAGCATCACAAACACTCCAACATGATTTTTTGTGATATCAGAAGGTCTATCTAGATCTATTATATTCAATAAAAAAGAAGAAAAGGATTCTACAGAGCCTTTAAGCAAGTTGAAAGCCTGAAAAACATTTTACCCTACATGGCAAAAAAAAAAAAAAAACTATTTTGCAAGTGTTTTGATGAGAAACACCAAATGTAAACAGAATTGTGTTTATTTATGAGAAAACTTCACAGGGTACCTTTAAAACGACCTACATTTACATTCTCCTCAGACGTGACTTCATGCGGTTGTGCGAATGATGACTGTCCTCTCACGGTGGCGGAGGCAGAGGTCGCGTCACGTTATTCACACCACCGCAGAAAAGTCTTAGCAAGAGGGTCGGGGTAGATTTACAGATCTGAAGTCCACAGTGGGAAGAGCAACTCACGTCCTGCCTGCTGGAAACAGTCGAGTTTGGTTTCTTTTAAATATGAAGGTAATCGTTCTCTAACCTTAACCAGCAGAGCTTAACCACAGATGTGCCAGATCAGGAGTCTTGTTTGAAGAGTTAATTTTGGAAAGAAATGTTTATTTTGTTTATGTTTGCACTGTCAGCATTGTATTTTATTTAGAATATTATTTGGATCTACTGTTTCTCATGAATCACTATGTGTCTTATACTGTTTTATCAAAGTAAATAAACTAACTGTAAATGTGCATTTCTGTGTATGCGTCTCAGTGCATTTTTACAAACCAGCAATTTTCAGAATGGTTGGGTTGCACGTGATTTGCATGCAATTTCAGATTCACTCCCTGCCACATGTTTCTCTGCTGTGGAATGCATGTGTGGACTGAAAAGGGGCCATCCCTGACATGATAATCAAGATGATATTTAACTGTGGAGAGGCAGGGAGCAAACCAGCCCCCAGATCCATCAAGCCTGAGCCCCGGAAACCACTGTTACCCTTAGCATTAGACATGTTTATGTTCCAGCTGCACTATGTGAAGCAGCCACCCACTCACAATGTATCTGTATGGGTGCCTTTGTGTAAGTGTGGGTGTAGGAGTGTGTGTGTGTGTGTGTGTGTGTGTGTGTCTAAGTGTGGTTGGCGGATCGCTGTTCTTCCTGAGCGGACGGTTTCACGTTCACATTTTTCTGCTGGCTGATTTAACAGAGGAACAGCTTAATTGGGGTTAATTGTTCCAATCCATCTGTGAAGCTGTGTGTGAGTGAGAAAGAGAGTTTGTATGTGTGCGTGTGCAGTAACATGTCAAGTCCTGAAACCCAAATCCAAAGCCAATGCTCCCTCACTTTCATCTTATTCATACATTCATGAAAAAATAAACAGTTGGGCCTCCGGCAGGGGAGGGCGGTGACGGGGTGGGGAGGGTGGGGGAGAGCTGGTACGACGACGGAGAGGCAGCTGGCTCTCTCAGACTCACATGACATCCACCAGCCGCTTCATTGGAAACGCTAAATAGAGGCTTTTCACTTCATGTGTCAGCTCAGATGTGTGTGTGTGCATTTGCTCACCTCTCTGTCCACTGATGAACTCATCTCTGCAGTTTTGCATCAGCTCCAGGATCCACTTGTGCTGAGCGTAGATGCACAGCCATGCTGGGTCACCCGGAGCGTGCAGGTCAGACAGGTACCTACACGTGCAAAATAAAAGACAAAACAAAAGAAAAAAAGGTGTTAAAAATTCACACTCAAAGATGAAAAAACAGGAAAACCCACACATATTCTGGTGAGGTGCAGACTTGCAGGTACAGTAGACATCAGAGGAAGGAGGTGAGAGCGCAACACTCACAGTTCTATGAAGAGATCAAATTTTCTAAAAAAGCATATTAACTGTTTTAGTAACATGTTGTTCAA
This sequence comes from Lutjanus campechanus, assembly GCA_027495735.1. NCBI lineage: Eukaryota > Metazoa > Chordata > Actinopteri > Lutjaniformes > Lutjanidae > Lutjanus > Lutjanus campechanus. The sequence continues at coordinate 24,751 of JAJHUR010004221.1, read as the reverse complement.
CCACAAACCACCAGAGCAGCTTCATACTCGTTGGCAAAGATTTCCCAAGTCTCTACAAGTCTCCCACTCATCAGACAATTCAGTGACCTCTTGTGACATCTGCATTTGTTCCATCTTTACATTAAGTTTGTCATTTTAATTTGTCCTTCATTTGTGTAGTTTAGAGTCACAATTATCTCAGAAATGAACTCAATAGAGAGTCTGATCGTAGCCAAAATAAGCTTTCAGCACCCATATGTCTACAATTGAGATAATAGGAAATGCACAACTGAAATGCACAAAAATCACAAAATAGAAAAACATCTGGATGCTTACATTCAAATGAAGCAATACGGGTTAAAAAAAAAAAAAAAGAGTAGAAATCTGCCTCAAAGACACATATGTGTTTCAGATTGTGTAAACAAAACAGCCAAGACTGACTGCAAATCAATATGAATTTCACTTTAAAGCAGTGTTCCTCAAACTTTCTACACCACGCATCACCTCACAAAATATTAGATTCTTAAAGTACCACCATTATGGCCGACGTTAAAATATAATAGCGTAGACCAACCCTATCAGCTATGGACAGTTCATGCAGGAGGCCGGTTTATTCTTAATATTGAAAAAAGATTTTTATTGTTAACTGTTATCAGCCACACTGCCTTTACACCGTTTAGTTCGTAACGAATCATGGATGGTTTACGCACATCTTCCTGCACGAACATGACAATGTAACAGGCTCATATTGAAACAAAAATAAGACAAAAGTATAAGGATTTTCATTTGAAATGTCATAGTATTTTAATAATATTTTTAAAGTTATTTGATTTTTTAAATTTCAGGAGCTCAGGTATCACCGGTGTTGCTTGTACCATAGTTTGAGAATCTCAGCTTTAAAGCCAAGAGGTGTCAATAAAGTCAGGAACCATCAATACACATTGATTTGGCTGTTATTATTTGATGATTTTATCTTTTCACAGATACAACTGACACATGTTAGTCGAGCACAATGCTGCTGTAATGATGTGCACTGCATAGTAATAACATAGTTTAAGTAACATTATTGATTTGGACAAACAAGAACTACAGCAGGGGTTGGTGCAGGGTGGAGTAAATATTAGGATAAAAAGCACGACTTGCTCCTAAATTTAGTCTGTAAATCAAGCATCATTTTCCTCGTGAGATTTTGTGCCTGGTGGCAAACAGAACTGCACAGTGAAAGCGAGGCTCATAGGGAACCAGTACAAACACAGATGTTGTCATTATTCTATAACATTACATTGTGCAATTAATATTTACTTTATAATGATAAAGTTGTCAATTTCCACTTTAATTTAGTTAATTTTAGAATTGTAAAATGTCCCACTCAGTTCATATCAAGATCACAGACCAAAGACGTCCTTAATAAAACGTTTGACTGGTATCAGACCTTAAACTGGTACAATCCCATATAAATTCCACATAGTGGTTTTAAATGAATGTGTAAATATGAGTATAAATCACATAGGGCTGCAATTAACGATTACTTTCATAATCTATTAAACTATCGATTATTTTCTCGATTAATCGATTGGTTGTTTGGTCTCTTAAATGACAGAAAATGGTGAAAAATGTCAATCAGTTTCCAAAAGCCCAAGATGATTCATCAAATGTCTTACTTTGTTCACAACACAAAGCTATTCTGTTTACTGTCATATAAAGGTAGCAACACCAGAAAATATCCATTTTTTCTTAATAAAATAACTCATACTAATTAATTGATTATCAACGTACTCGATTCACTGATGAATCACTGCAGCTCTAAAATAATACAACTCAAAGCACAAGAGGAAATAATAAAGTGTAAGACAGAAAAATATTCAACAAGAAAATATATTAATGCATCCAAGTTAAAGAGTGCTAAAAATGTAAAATACAAAAATCTAAAGCAAAATAATGAAATGACAAGAAGATTTGATATTTTTGTTCTCTGTATAAACAGATGCAGAGAACATGTATGAATCCAAAATCTGGATTTTTCCCTCCTCTTGCCCCAAAAACACTTTACACTCTGATTCATGTACCGTCTCTCTCCCCATAATCATCCTTCTCCCTGGACTTTACTTCCTGGGCATCACTCAGTGACCTGTGGGATGACTGATGACTCACTCTCTGAGCTGTGGCCTGGCTCCCTCTACTGTCACCCGATGAACCAACTGCTCATTTGTTTCTCATTAGGTGACATCTTTCAGAAGTTTGAGCAAGAATCTCATGCAACACACACGCAGACACACACGGCTCCCACCATCCACGGCAAGAGTAAACAGGAGCTGAGTGGGCGTTCAGAGACGTGCCTAATGCAGCAGGATGAAAGATGTTGCCGTGTGGTTGAGAACTGGTCTCTGTGATCCTGACAGGTCGGTCTTAACAATAATAAATCGGGAGAGACCACAAGTATGAATGGACAGAAGGATAGAGGGGGAAAAAAGAGGGAAAGAAAGGCAGGGAAGAGAGAAAAATAGAAACAGAAAGAGGAGAACGGGACAACAGAAAGCTGAGAAGATCGGTGAGAAAAGTGAGAGGCAGACACAAGAAAGTAGATGGAGGATGAAGTTCTGGTAAACGATGACACAGACATGCATCAAAGAAACCAAAAGGAGCATAATGACAGAGTCTAAGAGATACATAACAACTTTATATTTAATGTACACAGACTGTTTGCATTGTGTTGGGATTGTGTGACACATGCAAAGACTGAGAAATGTATAAAACGCTACTTCACATGTAGATATCGTAAAAACAAAAGATGTATTAAAGGCCAGAACGTGACGACTGGGTGGAACAGACCGATGAAATAACTGTTGCATGATTATAAAAATGTTAAAGAGACCTGATGTATCTCTTCTGGTCATGCAGTGTTGACGGGGTCTGCAGCAGCTTCTCCAATAAGAGACTCCTCAGAGCTCCGATCCTCGTCTCAACCTCGGCGTACACTGGAGCAGAGGAACAGGAAGCAATTACAGTCATGATGAGAATATTCAAAACAGAGAGGATATTTTAAGGAGTGATTTATTTCATTTCATTCATTTTTTGGGGTAAAAATGCCAAAAGAAAACAGACGATTTACCTTTTTTGAAAACAGGGACCTCGGTGTTGCCAAAGAGAGATTTGGCTTTCTCGTAGTCATTGATCACCACATCGTAATCACCCTGAGAGAGAAAAGTCAGCTCAGTTAATGATGCAGCTCAGTGAACTGTCAATCATGACACACACTGTGTATTTAAGCCTTTCTAGCTCCACCCTCTGGATGGCAGCCACTCAGCCATAAAACAAATGTAAAGTGCACACTGTGAGACACTTTGAAGTAATTAATAATTAAAAGCAGCTTCACATGAAATGTTGTAAACTTTTTCTTGTCGGTCCGTGGGGGTCCTTAAAACAGCTTGAGACATCTGAGACCCCCTGGTTTTAAAATATAAGGAAAAAATAATTTTTCACACAAGGTGTAAATGCATCTTGATCAGAATCTCTGCCTGAGCACATCTGGAGGTCGTCTGGCTCACATTGTGCTCACATCCTAGGTGTCAACGCAATCTGTACAACACTGATACAGATATTTGTTTTTAGTTCACATCAAAAACAGGCTGTTGTTCAGATTTGGAGAGCGAGCAAGAGACAAGGCTGAACAAGAGACGCCTCTGATTACTGGTTATGCATCTATTCTGTGGCATACAAGTGCCAAAAGATGAGTTGTTCAACAGAACTGTGTGAAAAATGAAAGCTACAGTGACGGGAAATGGATGATATACAGAAAGAAATAACTGTGTGTGCTGCATTCGTCTGTGCAGCTGATCTGCTGTTGTCAAGGCATGTAATTTATCGAGTCACAGAGGAGCCTACATGCTGGTTCTGCAACACAACAGCACAAACTGAAACAATTTTTTTTTTAAATGATAAAAAAAAAGGAATAACATTTGCCAAATTCACAAGAGGGCACAGACAACTAAGAAAATGTCATAAACAGCATTTCACAAAGTTTATATAGTTTCCTGAAACTGTGTTTTAAAGAGAGTCTGGGGCTGATTTGCCTCAACCTCAAATTAATCGTTTGCAGGTTTTGCTCTGGAGGACAAAGATCTGATCTCAAAGAGCATTAAAAAATAACAGGTATGAACAGAAAGGCAGACTGTTTATTACTCAGACATTTCTGGATGCTGCTCCCATTTTAATACCAGCTGTAAATGAGGTGTTGTGTTAAATAACAAGCTGAGAGGCTCACGTCCACCCAACAACGCCGATGCAACCCTGAATGATTCTATCAGCAAAGTCAGACGGATGACAGCTCGTAAAACCATCGCAGTTTGGCTGTCTTTTGACATAGAAAATAAAAATGAGGTTGAATGTAGGCTGTGACATGCTAAACTGATATATAACCACTCAACTAGAGCAACATGTGACCACATTCAGCACTGCTGACGTTGCAGCTCCGGGTCGTTTACCTGCAGATACTGTGATCCTCTTTATTCTGAGAAGATGAAGCTGAGCTGTTGTCATATTTTGCAGTTCAATGTGCAATGTTGGGACTGCATGGCGCAAGGTGGCACATTTCACCAGCATTAAATTTTGCATTTAATCGACAGGGAAATGACTCACCAGGAACATTCTTAGCCTCAACAATTACTAGAGACTGTGGAGTGAGCTGTGGAGAGCAGGTATCATTGCTTTCTGAAGCCTGTCCTACAAGCAACAGTTAAGAATTACTTTGCAACTTGTGCTATTATGTTTCTAAATTTGTTGAGCAGTTGTTATAGCATGGTTCTTGGTTTATTAGTATTTCATGATTGCTGTTTTCTTGGGTTATGTTCATATTTACAGAATATATTTATGTGCAGCTTGTCCTCTGTTGTGTTATAATTAACTGTTGGGACAGTTTCCTGTAGAGGAACAATAAAGTTAAGTAAAGTGAAAATGAGGTGAAGTTACACACGCTGGTGGACTTGTAATGGGATGGAAAGCTTCTCATGGGGGCCATTAGGTTTTATGATTGCTCTGCGGGGCTTTATAATAACTGAGGTATATTAACCCACAGACTTTGTGCACCCTACAGTGCAAACACTCCTCTCTGATTATGTTCCCACTTCGAGATGACAATGTCCTGTTATGACAGCTAAATGAACTCAAGATTAGTGTCATGAATGCTGAGATGAAAACAATGGGCTCACAAATAACCAGACCTAAAGACTTTATCCTGACAGAGCAGACTGTGAAACAGATTTTCACCTCCTCCATCACTCAGACAGCTGAAGGCTCTCCCTCCTGATGAATGATCCAATATCTCACTACACACAGCTCAGGACTCACATGACAGCATTACAAGACTGCCGGTGTGGAGGCAAAAGGAAGCTCTATTTATTTTGTTTTAGGTACTTAACAGTCGTACTGGTGTTTCTGTTGTTATTTGTGGACTGTACCTTCTGGATGTTGCGTTCAATGTTGAGTGGCAGGTTGAACAGAAACTTGAAACGCTGCAGGACGTTGAGTGCATTGCGTGTGGAGTCAGCTTTGTCTTTCCGCCCCAAGACCTCCTGGAAAAGAGTGTCTGCAGTATCACTCGCTCCTACGAGAAAGACGGAGAGAGAAAGAGCGAGTGAGAGGGTGAAAGAGGCAGGAGAAAATGAGAAACTGGGATACTATAAAAATAAATGTTGATACCACATTTCCCTTTTAATGTCGAGCTCTGGTTTTCTTCCTGCTCTGTATGCGATCTGACACAGTAGAGACTGAGCTGCTAACGAGAAAGTGACAGCTATCTCTTAGTCAGACAGCTTAGTGGAACCTTTGCACGGCTAACTGGCTTCTTGGGTGGCCTCGGATGTGCCGTCGAATAGAGAGAAAAAAAAGAGTTCTTCTAATCAAAACAAAACCCCACCCCCAAAACAAAATCCCTGAAGGAAAAACAGCATGGGAGCGACCAGAGGAATATTTCACATTTTTCACTCGCAAATCTGAGTTGTCATGAAAGGAGCATTCCTATTTTGTGATTGGCTGATTGGTGCTGTGTGTTTGACGCATGGGTTTTTAGGGGGTGAACGGTGGCCTGGGCCCACTGGGCCATGGGCCCACCAGTCTGGGGCTGCGGGGATGAAAGCTACGTCCGGGAGGGAGGTTTATTTACTCAAGACTCCGGGAAAAGGACCTGCTTACTGACCCTCCATTAGAAAAGTCACATTATCATGTATGAGATGAGAGGGTGGGAACACAGGATCTGCAGAGGGATCTGCTCGTTACGAAGGGGAAGATCTACAAAGGCGACTGAACATGCACAATGTTTGGTCAGTCGAAGGTGTACCAGTGTGTGAGTTTTATTTTCATGTTATAATCAACACAAGAACATACTGTAAATATCTGAATTCAAAGTAATGTGCAGGGAGATAAAAAAAGAATCGAAACAGGACTTTTTCATTACCTCTGGCTAAAAAAATATATAAAATAACCTCAGACAATGTCAAATTTATGTAAATATTAGAAAGAAAACCATTCAGTTATCAGGGCTGCACGATAAAAATTTGGGGTTGATATTGCCTATCACAGCTATATTGGTATTGGCGTATAATAACGGATAAATATCAGCTATAATAATATCTTATTTGACAGATTATGTGACAGCATTTCATTTAATTTTTTTGGGCATAATACTCTGAATGTTCAAGTTTCTCAAAGAAACTAGAGCTGCAACGATTCATCCAAGAAATGTCAAAAAAATTCTCTGGCTTTTCTTCTCAAATGTGAATATTTTCTGGTTTCTTAAATCCTCTATGACAGTAAACTGAGTATCTTCAGGTTGTGGAAAAAAACATTTGAGGACGTCACTTTTGCTTTGAGAAACAGCGATAAACATTTTTCCATCATTTTCTGACATTTTCTGGACCAAACAACTAATCGATTAACGAGGAAAATAATCAACAGATGAATTGACAATGAAAATAGTTATTAGTTGTGGTCTTGTATTCTACAATAAAAAAAATAAATGAACATTTGAAGAGTCAGAACTGTTTTTGTCAGATAGATTTGGTTCAGTCAGAGCTGTGGAAAATTAAATCATCCACCTTTGCTCACTGCATCTGAGCCTTTCTTACACTCGCATGTGCAGAAACTACAGGTTATATGAACTTCTTTTAAAGATACAGAAATGTGAAATTACCTGAGAGGCAGGTAATCATCACAAAAAAATCCATATTGTGCACCACTATGAATAATATATAAAACAGGGTTTAATGTTGTTGGTTTTTTTAAACGTGTATCGTAAGATTTGAGTGTGGGAAACATTGGGAGAAAGAGCAAGGCAATTTACAAATACTCTTTTAATAGAAAACCGTGGTTACAATCTCCCACCGTACATGACTAACGTTCCACACTTAGGTCACACGCGTGGTTCCATTTGCTGAGGAAGACCGTGAGATGCGGTTTTAAAACAGAGCAACTGAGTCCTTAGTTGAGATTATTTTGTCACATTCATGTTAAAGTTCTGTATCTTATTGAAAATTGACCTCTGCTGGTCAGATATTTAGGAAGGTGAAGATCAGATGATTAGATTTAGTTCCTTTTTACTGACATTATCAACGTTTTCTCATCAGTGATGAATTACTTCACTTCGTCGTACATCTTACAGGTTCAGTTTCTATGATTGACTCGATTCCCAAATATCACTGATGCAAATTCTTTGCATTGAGGTTTCCTTTAATCCATATACAACGCAGTAGTGGTGCATCATAATGTAGATGATCTGTGATCTGTACTCTCTGCACTCCTTGTCAAAAACGTGAAAGCCCTATTTAGACACAGTGTTTGGTTTGTCCATTTTGGGCTACAGTAGAAACATGGCAGTGTAACACGGGGCCAAAGTGGAAGAAGACCTGCGTCTTCTGTAGATGTAAGCGGTTCATTCTAAGGTACCAAGAAAAACAGGTGATGATACATGCATGAACCCATACTTAATATATTTCATTCCTGCCAAATTCTGCCCATAAATCCCTATAAACACACTTACACACTGACTGGATCTTTATGATGACTGGAAATCTGTCAAGCAACATAAAACCAAATGCATTCAAGATTTCTGGATTTAACGTTGCGTCCAAATTCAAAACTAGTTTGGGATACAGTCTAATGTCACTGTCATCTGCCATCAATGCACGATGTCCCCAAAACTGAACCTATCCAATAACAGGAGAAGTGTAATCAATAAACACCGTTTGCTTTTTTTTCTCATGGACTTGCACTCTAGATGGAAAGATGCTTACTGTTGAGGATGTTTTCTAGTCGTTGGGTCATTGATCCCTCCACTCTCTCTGTACCATCAGACTCCAGCTTCTGGTGGATCGCTGCAACACAAAATTATTGTTATAATTATCATTATATAATTTACTTTAAAGGACTGTGATGGACAAAATACAGTGAAATCCACTAACATAATAAAGACATAATAAATGTTAGCATGAATGAGGAGGTGGAAAGAAATGTGGAATAAGAAAAAAAAAGCGGAAAACGGTTCTCCAAACTGTAGAGCAACCAACGTGCAATCCCCTGAGACAGGAACATTTTCAATTTCAGGAACTGAAGGTAAAACAATAAACAGGCCCTACCCCAGTGGTAGATGGGAGATAACCTCGCCGATCTCCGCCCACAGATGCTGCTATTGAACCCACCCCCCCTTGTGCCTGTTCCCACGCAAGAGACGACCTGACCTTGTTCCAGCGGTGACTGTACCGGATCAATTCACCTCAGCAAAGCCATTAACAGCACAGTTCTGTGGTCTTGGGACATTTGGAGCCCTCTGACCTGGAGGTAACGTGAATCGAAAACGTTTCAACTTTCTGAAAAATAACAGTTGGGAGAGCGAAGCTGCCAAAAATGACTGTTGCTCGGGGAAGTGGGAGGACCTCTCTGATGGCTTGTATCCATCACTTAGCGTGAAGAGCTTCACGCGGGAGAGGGAGTTTGCAAAGAGGGAATGAGGGGAGAAAACAGAGCGGCAGAGCGAGCGGTGTGGCTACCCCAGTGAATAAATAAATGGTGTGCAGTAGTGGGCAGCTGGGTGCTGAGAGCTGCAGTGTGGGTTTATTGACAGAGCAGAGGAGAGGTGGAGAAGGCTTAGGAGACCTTCTCATACATACTTGTGGAGCGATTCAAATATGCAACAAGCAGACATCTCAAGAATGAAGTGAAGAGACAGAAACATGGAAAAAAAAAGAGAAAAAGGATCCTCTCATTTCTCGTCTCTCCACTTCCCTGCCTTCCTTCTTCTCCCACAGTTGTTCCACTACAAATACTGGCTGCTAGCAGAGCTTGGACACAGCAGAGGGAGCGGGAGGCAAAGTGAAGGGGGGAGAGTTCTGTAAATAAATATGTGGGTCCATTCTGACAGACAGAAGCCTCAAGGCAGAGACCGAGGTATTCCTAAAACACGCTGTTCAAACATGCCACGGCCTAATCAGTGCCGACGTCGCCGGCCCTTTCGAGGACCTCTCGCTGCTCACCGACTGGCAGAAAATGCAGCAGGTTTGGACAAAGGCACATAGACGTGGGAGTGTATCGCAGGATTGATAGGGCTGAACACACAGGAAGACTAAGACACACACACACATGCACGCTCAGGTCTGCTTCACGTCTCCACACTCCCCCTTTTACCCCGCTGCCAGCTGTGTGTCCTCTGCATCTGTCACACACTGAAGGGCTGATGACGCAACAGCTAACCTAAACATCAGGTCAGAGTCCGGATAACACACGCAGCCAGGACCTGAGGAAGAGCTGCAGCTCCCGCTTCACTTCCTGGAACCGCTGAGGAGAAAAAAAATTGAATAAGAATAAAAATACAGTGTCCCTGGATTCTAAAGCTGGAGATGTTTTGACTCCTGCCGGGGCCGGGGGCTCAGGGAATAGGCCCTGGGAATCTGGCATTTTTGGAACACGGTAGCCGTTCCGTTTCCTGCATCACTGGGAGACTTCCTTTTCACACAACAATGAAAAACCACAAATTTCAACATTTTAGTAGAAACAACCCCGGACTCCCTGACAGACTGTCAGTCAGTCAATCAGCCGGAGCAGCTCTGTCTCAGCGGCGCGGCTCAATTTGTCACTCAGGCTCCACGACCAAACAGTCTCCGTGCCCAAAAACCTTCCATTTCTTTCACCAGTCTGTGGTGGTTCACATGGAGTGTTTACAAGACCGCTTATTTCCTCACTGCAAATAATTCCCCTCTGCAAACAAGAAAAATATTATATCAAACAAAAAATTTGCCAGTGTAGAAACAATGACTTGATGAGATTTCTTGTAAATAGCATAAAAACCGGGCCAATAAAAAACACTATCAGACCTTAAAACTAGTTAAAAGATGTCATGACACTTGCTTGAAACTACATTTTTTGATTAAATGCCCATTTGGCCTCATAACACACTTTCAACTTTCTACCTCCAGTAACTAGGCCACGTGACAAAGGTAAAAACAGAGCTTATGTCTATAGTAGGGGTGTCAAACATAACCGGCCCACTGGATGACTTATGTAAAGAAGTAAAAAAAAACTGCAGACTCCAGTCCAGAATTTTAAAGATATTGAACATTGTGCAAAATATTGTCAATCAGCAGCTCCAGGACAAAATAATCTGTATCAGACCTTCTATCCTAAAACAATGTTGGCGAAACTTTTGCATTCATGGCCAAAACATTTGGTTTGTAAATGATTTGTGAGGAAGGAGATAACTTAACCATCGTCCTCATTAGCTTCCACTTTAGTTTGTGTTGTGTGGTGATACTAGAATTATTACACAGGAGTGGGAATGTACGGAAAATTAAAAGAATTTGTAGTTCTCAACAAGTTGTCTGAATCATAAAGAAGTAAAATATTAAAATACAGAAATGTCTTGTGTATTTGAGAATCCACTGTGATCTGCACTGGCAGCAGACTGACTAAATGTGGACTTCTTTACACTAAAAAGGGGAAAAAATTGAAGGTTATTGCTTTTCATGCAATGGTTTTACTGGTCCAGACCATGTGAGATTGGGCTGCATGTGGCCCACGAAGTAAAGTGACTTTGACACCCCTGATCTGGAGGATCTAACCTGTGACTTCATGTGAACAGTCTGACCCAGAGACCCCGTTTAAGCGATGCTGCATTACTTCTCTGTGTCAAAGCCTCATTCACAGCAGTATGTCCAGCACACCGCTCAGATTCAACTCCTACTGGCGCAAACAACAAGGCCTGTCACAATTATTACATAATTACCTGATCGTGATTATGTGAGCCGACCGCAATCATTTTCCATAATTATTAGAATTGTTTCCATTCAACTGTATAAAAACAGCTGGATGAAGCTAAAAGAAATGTCACATTTTCATCACTATTTCAACAATGTTTTCCTCTGTTTGAGTTTTGACTGCTGCTCTTTTCATGATGTCATCTTGTTTGACGTCCAGTGAACGAGACTCATCGAGCAGGTATCTTTTACACATCATTTACACAGAGCATTCTGCTTATTCTACCTTCAAGTTATTATTTATGTCATATCTGCAATGTTTGTTTATAAAGCCAAGAAGGCAAACAGAAATGTAATAAGCTTATGTGACAAATCTGGCATACAACAAACAGAAATGACTTTTGGGAATTCAATCGTGAATTGCAATTATATGTATTAACACAATTGTATAAAGGCAGTTAGACATAAATGAAGACATGATGATGAGTCTCTTCTCTGTCCTCTTAAATTCATGTGTCTTAATGTTTTGTTTATTTAAAAGTTGTTGCTCTGTGAGACATGTGCTTGACTTTTTGAACTTATAACTTTTTACACCTGATAATAATTCTAATACCTCCACTTGGGATACCTGCTGATACAGTTTCTCAATTTAATACTAATGTTCTCTTTTAAAATCTGTACACCAACTTTCACTCTTATATTAAGTACCATGAGTTCAGAAATCCCTGTTTTGTTCTGTAGCTTCACAGTAGTGATCTCATGTATTCAAATCTGAACAATCTAATTTAGGTCAAAGTATGTATTTTCCCACATTTTCCCACCTGATGTAGGTTTCCTGCATGATGATGTTGCTACATATAAAGCCCCTAAATTCAAGGTGCAGGAAGCAATTCCAGGGAAAGCTAATTGATTACTGAGTCTCATTCCCTGGTCATCAAATAGTGATGGTTTTGGTTGGTGGCTCAAGCCTGATCTGCCCCTCAGAAGCTTTAAAAATACAAACTTCGGCATAAAAATCTGGCTGGAATCCCCAGTTTTGTTTCTACATTTGCCAAGAGCCGACATTAGCTAACTAACCCAAACAGCACTGTAATTAACAAGATTTGTGGTTTGCAGATGCAAAAGTCTAAACTGTGTGCTTAAGCAGAGTTCATAGTTCATTAAAAAGAGACATGGGATTTTGTTTTGCTATTTCTGTTGGAGATGGTTAGTTATACTGGAGAGCAATTAAGAGGCAATTAGTGGGGACAAGAAAAAGAGAGGGAGGGAGAGAAACCCCACGGATGCTGAAGTCAGAGTCCTGATGTTTGCTCTAAATATTTTCTATCCGCCTCATTTCTTCTCCCAGATTTGGCTTCTCTTCCTTGTTTCCACCTTGCCGGCAGCAGTGCACTTGCACTAAAAAATAACTCCAGACATCTATTAAAGTCATCAATAAAAATCTCACATGCAAGCAGAACTGAAAATAAACAGGAGAGGAGACAAAAATGACTTGATGGTGATTGAGAGGGCTGGAAGCACCACAGCAGCTCTTAACACAGCGAGTTCTGAACAGGGAGAACACACAAGCACCCTGTTAATTTGATTTTTTTCCACAGCTCATTTCTTTTAAATTCTCACAGCTACATCTCAGGTGAGGTTCATTTGGAACGACTCAGAACAACAGAGACCTGCCAAACGCTGCTGAAGAGGGACAAAGAAAGGATTCACAGAGGCTCAGACAGCTGTGCTAACGAGACCTGGCAGTGAGCTATTGCAGAGCTGCCTCACGCTGGCTGGCTGCGAGCAGCGTGCCGGCTGGTATGTCGGTTTGGCTGACCATACCTAGCGCGCAGAATATCTCCACTTGAGCTATCCATTCTGGGCTACCACTTCATTTTTTATGACTGGGAGCCAAATCTTGGCCGAGAAAGGATGTTGTAGTGCTGTAATGAGTCATGGTGAGAAGACGGGAGTCAGAAAGTTTAGAAATGGACTTTTAAGTCAAGTTGCTGGTCCAAATATGAGACCATGCTTTTTTAAATGAAAATTACATTTGAAAAGTGGGAGTTGTATGATATTTGAGGAGTAGATATTTACAGATTCACAACAGTTTGAATAAAGTGTGTACCTGGTTTTATGTTGTTATGTTCCTTTAGCCTGTTTGTAGCCCCATTGTTGCTAGTAAGATAAGTGTCTTGATGTTTATTTCAGCCCTTATCATGTTCAGTGAGCCCAGTTAAACCTTCCTAGAGATCTGAACAGCTCCTACAGTACATTATGTGTTGCTACCATGAAGGAAATTAACTTGTGACGAGTGAAAACCAGTGCAAAGTACAAAAAATGTCAGGCTCAAAAAGGACAGAAAAATGCTAACAGCTAAAAACACTCATTCAGACCTCTTCCATAAAGTTTGGTCTGTTAGTTGAACTTAAAAAACACAATTGGATAAGCTGGAGGGATGTAAGATTTGTGTTTTAAAGCAGAAGTAACTGATTTTTTGGTCGTTTGGTTGAGGCCGCAAAAGCTGTAAACAATAATACTATCAAGTTATGAAGTTGTAATGGTGAACCGTTGCATATTTACACATGCGGTTGTTATGCTTATTTATTTCTTTATTAATTTATAAGTATTCACCCAGCAGACACAGAGCAGTGGTGAGAGTGAGGAGCAGTCAATAAAAACATTTTGTACAGACTGCTCTGTTTCTGACTGCTGACTCCTCTTCACTGGACGACTGTGATCAACAACAGCTTCAGTTTAAATCTTGTTTCTGGCAGGAACTAATGTACACTGGGGTCCTGTGTTGGCAGATTCTTTTGTTGGGATTTTCACTTTGAAACTGACATTTTACACTGATGGTATTTTGGAAATGTCAAGTTGAGAGAATCGTGGTTTGTAGAGGTTTGTACTGGCAA
>JAJHUR010004188.1:1978-15242 GCA_027495735.1 Lutjanus campechanus | reverse complement strand
TCTGTGCCAAGATGGCACCAGTTCCTATATGACCAGTACCTACCAGACTGAATAACAACACAGAATATGGTGCCTCTTTTCATTGCCACATGCCTGAGCTGTCGATTGAAATACGGCAACGCTCACTCCACATGGCTCTGGCATCAGGAGCCATTTTCTTTGATTGTAGTCTTGGTCAACAGAACTTCTATCTACTCTTCAACCAGTTGATTTGTCAGGAGGTTATCAAAGTTATATTCATTGGGAATCGTGAATTCCTGCAGTTTGACAAATTTTCACATTTAACTGTATTGCTACCATCAGGGCATGACTATCAATTACATTTACATACAGCACCAACACACACACACATACGCACCCACCAGTGACAGCATGTCGCTAATGTCACTAAAGTGACAATTTTTTAAAACAATTGCTTGTAAAGGAGTAAGCATCTGGTGACTCACAGGAGACAGCTGAAAACATTTTCCGATACTATTTGCAAAGATCCAAATAATACCCAGCTTTGGCTCTGATATTACTCACTCATACACTCACATTTATGCTAATTTACTTGCTCACTTTGACAGGTCTGACAGGAAAAAAAAAGAAATTAGTGAAAATAATGATGCTTTCTCCATTTTTTTGTCTTTAATGCTTGTTAGTGGAAGTTCATTACAAGCGAGTCAGCGTAAATCAAGCTCTTCTTAAGGGAATCATTTCCTTTATAAATACAATGCCCAATTCAATAATGAAAGAAAAATGCTAAAAATTTAAAACTCAATCATCTCAACAAAATACTGTCAGTATTTACTGAGCTGATGGGCCAATGTAGTGAAATTAGGGTACTACTGGGCTTACATAAACCTCCAACAAGGCACCAATGGTTTTTCTAATCTGCTAAACTGCAGCCTCCCTAAACAGTAAGATTTGTTTATCGTTTGTTGCCTGTTTTCTAGGAAAAAAGCGCCTGAATGCACATTTACAGGTGATGGACTGCTAGACATCCCTATTGGCATGTAAACACAATCCAAAACCTATTACAAATATGCAAAACCCCTTGTAATTAGTCCCAGATCCTAAAATCTATGAAGTGGATTAGTCCCCAGGGACAATCTGTCCACCAGAACTCAGCCAAATATGAAACATTCAGAGGTCTGAAGCTATCGCACCCTACCAGATGGAAAATCTGCAACAAAACACACCTTATGTCAGTGTTTCCCAAAGGTTTTTTTTTTTTTTTTGCAATATACACACTCTAAGACTTGCAGTAGATGTATGCATAACACAACACCAAACATGCCCAAAAGCAGGATACACATTAAACTTTCATGAGCTGATATACTGTAACATCATCATCATTTTGAGTGGCAAGTCCACTTAGTTTACAAGCATTGCATCACTTATAATATCAGCGCATAGGCAGGCATGGCATAAGCACAGCTCTGGGGGCCGTATGTTATTTAGAGCCTCTTAAGAACAACAGTCGTCCAAAAACACCCTCGGGAATTTACAATGATCCCGCTATCTGAGGGAGTCACGTAAGAGCTACAGCCAACACACAAATGCAGGGAAAATCACATTAGCCACTAGAAAGCCTTTTGATTTAAGAAGTACAAACACGTAAGCCCTGTCGAGGAGGATGGCAAGCATGCGCAAATCATGGCATCTGATTTATTGTCTGAAATTTAACTAGTGAGCTGCGTCCTTGGCATTTTCAACACTGTAGGTGTAAATCTTGAACATAAGTGTTTTGAACAAAGGGGATAGAAAGTGTTTGGACCATGATAAACGGCTGGAGCTTAAGTATGACTATAGGGTATTCAAGAAAGCCTGCCAGCCTATGCAAATGAGTCAAAAGGGGACTGTTATGAAAGCACATGAAAGATACAGATAGGAGATTGTAAAATATATACAGCATCTTTTAAAAAGGGATCTACACATTTGGTCGCATTTTATTTTACAGTACACAAATAAGACATAACAATCTGTACTTTGTATCAAATTAGACAAACACTAGTAATACACAGTATTGGACTCTTATTTGACTTTATTGAGGCTAAGTAGGGACACATAACAGAACTGTACTGCAAACTAAGTGAAATCACATCTGTTACTTGTAGACCGATGCATACGTCTTTGATCAAATCACATTATCTGCCTGAAGTATTATAATAAGTCTGTGCAGTCCTTCCTTAGACAAATTATTCCTCTAGCTCTGCCTTCACTTGGTGGATCTAGTTCACATATTGTTTTTGGATGGAGAAGTAGCAGGTATGTGATTTCACTTTAGTTTACAGTTTAGTTTACTTATCCCTGCCAGGCGTAAGCCAGAAGGGGGACCATGTAATCGCTTAAGTGTGTGTGTGTGAGTGAGTGATCGCTGGAGCCACAGCTTGTCCGCAGCTAATCTCAAATACCACTGGACCAGTCAGCCTCATTTATTTTTGTGTACATTCAGGACTGTGTGTGGACCTTTTGAATGACTTTTATGTCTTTATGTTTTTATACCCAGAGGCATTATGTTTTCAGGTCATCCCATTCTTGTGAACAGGATATATATATAAAAAAAAAACGCTTTGAGGGACTTTGTTCAAACTTTGCACAAATGTTTACTTGTACTCAAAGATAGAAGATAAATTGATTAGATTTTGGTGGTCAAAGGTCACAGTGACCTCACTAAACACATTTTAGGCCATGACTCAAATTTTATATGATAATTATGACAAAATTTAACACAGAATAATGAGGGGATGACATTTAATCCTAACGGTTACAGGTCAGCTTCGCTGAGACACCATGTTCAGCTCTCTGTTAGTCCTCTCTCCTCCTCTGTAAAAATAGTTTTTGGGTAAATACAGCATGTTTCTCATTGGAAATGATTAATTGGAATCACACGTCACCAAAAGATACACTTGATATCTTTAATTAAATTCCTTTAAAGTTGCAGATCAATATAGTTCCATATTAAATTCCTTCGGAGTCTTCACAACATACATGATATGGACAGACATGAATGTAAACTGCAGCTTGACTGGTTGATGGAGACATAGAACCGCGAGGCAGTAATTCTATTTTTTAACTGCTCTGTTTTATACAATCATTGACAGCTGACTTCTCCCTCTTCTTAACTGGCCTCTGGGGGCTGTAAGTGATCAACAGCTGCTTCAGTTTGAAATCTTGTTCTAGCTAGAGACAATGTATGTGGGGTTCATGTTAATGTTGGTGGAACATTGCAAATCTCAGCTGGTTGCGGCTGGTGCGGCATTGCAGGAGGTGCTTCGCCATCTGTTGCCTGGCGGGGATCTGCACTCCACTGAGTGCACTCTTTTCTGTTGTAATGTGTCCCTGTTACCCTCTACGAAAGCCTAATATGGGTCTAACAATGGAAAACTATACACTTTATTTTACAGTACACTTCTGTTATCTAGTCTAATACTTTCTAATAAAGAACATATTTATTCTATTTTTGTCTAATTAATACAAAGTACTGCTTGTTACATCTAATCAGTGCACGGTAAAATAAAGCGTGGCCCACATTTTCATATAAAAATCACAAGAATGAACAAAGCAGCTATTAAAATAGGCTGCGCATGGATTATAATTACCCCTGTTCATTTTATTTATTACATTCTTGTCACAAGTTGTAAACATGACATATGACTAAGGGTTCTTTATTGTGAATCACCATGACAAAGCGTGTTATTTTCCGCCACAACTCATCTCCTTCTCTGTCCTTTACTACTTTGCCCTTTCTTCGAACAGATCAGAGCAGCAAAAGGTCGATGTGGATCCCGGTGTATACACGCAGGTAGACCAAAGCCAATTTCAGATGTGTCAGTGGAACTGATGCTGCCAGCTTCCTGTGACAGCTTGGGTGGAACAGCCTCAGTCCTCATCTCAAAATCACCTCTGCTTAGTGAGCAGAAACCGTTCGTCACACACGCCTGAAATGCTCTGTCAAGCCCTGTCAGCATGCATCTATCATTATTGTTGTATCATGATTATTGTTATTATGCGCATGCTCCTCTGTGATTTAATTGATCATCCTCTAAATCCTGTTCCCTTAACTGCGCTTGCATATTTTATGTATATTTTTTTTATGTCTTCTATATGGATCATCAGCTGGTAAGGATGCTCACTTTTTGCCTAAGACTTGAAGCCTGGGTAGTCCGGGGCTTCTCAAAGTGTGGATCGAGGTCCAGATGTGGACCAAATGGCAAATCAATCTGTACGCAGCCCATAAATTGTTAATGACAATAAATTTACATTGTAGCTGGAGCAGAGGTCCTCATGGGTCCACCCTGTGACATGAAGACATGAGACCTGATCCAGGACCTGTACAGGTTCAGATCATGTTTTATATAGTCAATCAGATTGGGTCAGTTCCCGTTCTATTTTCAGTCCAGCATCTCTCAGCTCTGCATGGGACTGGGTCCCAGCTTTCAAATCATAGATGGTCTGGTTTGGTTGTGGGAAGTACATTTCTGGGTCTTTTTGGGTTCAGGCATGAATTTTTGGACACGCGAAGACTGCTGGAGATCATTCATCATGGATAGTGAAAGCAGAACTGCACTTTGTGTATCCCATGTTCACTTTTCGATATATCAGCCTTTCTTGTAACATCTTGGTACGATTGGAAGTTCTGGTCATATAATTCCTGGTGTTGTCACACCAAAATGATTAGCTTCTTGTTGTCCAAATGCAGGTTGTAAATTAATTGAAAATATTTTGGACCTGTACCATTACCATCACCGGTATTCTCTGCCGGTCTCATCTAATTTTACTGTCCTTCGCTTGTCCACTAAAGTGATATCTGGTTTGTTGTCTAATGTCTGCCTCAATCCATGTGAATACAACATTACACTTCTGCTCTTATGTCTTTGGTTTTGCAAAATGTGAGAAATCCAAAGCTTGATCTAGCTACGTTGGCTAAACTATAATTGGATAATTGCTGTTCGGGAGCAGGGTTTAGGGGACCTCATTTAACCTCTTATAATAAAGTAGTGAATCAGCTTATACAAATTGCCTTGTTGTATTTTTGTCCCTCTCCCTTTCTTAGATGGATGCCAACTGTGTTCATTAGCTTCACCTCCTCCTCCAAAGCTTGACAACATTTTGCATGCTGCTTTCCCTCCTTATTTAAGTTCTGCGTTCCGGGATCATTGAAATAAAACTTGTCAATGTAATTGGAGCCTGACAGCACCCCCAAAACCCCAGGCTGAGTGTGTTCTATCTGCACTGAAGTCGCTCCCCTGACTTAAAAGAAGAGGGGTTAGTGAGACAAGCACAAAGTAAACTTTAAAGCGTGCAGTAATGTATGCGGGCCCCTCCGTATTTGATGCTGCTCTGTTGCATTAAGATCCATCCCTCAATGCCCATATTTAATGTGTCGAGTCGGAGCTTTTCAGTGGCAGAGGGTTGCTGCAGAGCATGGCGGGTGTCACTGGGGAGCTGCGATCACACAGTCGCAGCACTACAGAAAGCATTCTGCGTTGTCCCCCGAGGAGCTCATTCAGCGTATTCCTGCATAATTACCTCAAAGTGATTACAGAAATCAATGGAGCACTGTCACTGCCGAGGGCACTTCCCAAAGCCTCGGATAATCACAGTATACATACCTGTCCAGCTTGCTTGCACAAGATTTTGTAAACACTCAACAACAAGCTCAACACACTACAAATCACGCACGCATTTGTACTCCTCCAACCTGTTGCCCTGAGGACTTCTTGTGTCTCGTATGGTTATTGGGAGTGTAAGACTGGGAGTGTTTGCAGCTTTTTATGAAGCCCTGGAGACGAGTGTCAGGATGCATCCCTCCGTGAAACCAACAGCATTTTTTATGAGATTTCGTATCGGAGATAATGACTGAGAGCGGGGAGTCTACTAAATCATCCATCCTGAGGCCCAGTTGGCAAAAACTGCTTGTGCTGGTGGTTTCTCGGGAGCACACCAGACACGGCAACAAACCAAACGCACCTGATGGTTCTTTAATTTTTCGTGCTGTTGACTATAAACCGAAGTAAAACCCAGAAGCAAAGTCTGACCTTGAGAGAATATGCACTGTGTGAGGAAGCCGAAATGTGTCTGTGCCTGTAGGTTACCCCATGTCTTGTGCGTGTAAACGCAAATGTGTTAAAATCTCTTGGCTACATTGTGCCTAGTAGGATTGAGACACACGACATAATGACCTACAAACCTGTGCTGACGGCTTGTATTGTATGTGCACAGTTCAAAGGCTGAAAGACTGAAGGTAATCTCTGATCACAAAGTGAACTGAATGTTTATCCGCTGTGCAAGATGTGTTTATTCTGCTGTAGTTTGTCATAATATTCCACTTGTTCAATTGTACCACTTTAATGGGATTCTTTGCTGATGCAAGGCATATCGATTTCAAGAAATACTCTCAATACAGAGGCAGTTTTAATTCTCATTTTGATGAACAAACAAGGAATAGAACAAAAAATATCATCTGAAATGTGTGTGTGTGCTGTGTGTCAGGGTGTGCTTGTGCCTCTGTGTGAGTGACTTATATACACCAAGTTTATATTTTACACTTTATCCTTCCTCAACCTATGCTGTCCTTGCAAAAGTGAGGTATGCAGTATCAAGGCACAATGCATCAGGATGACAAAAATTCTCTGTGAGAAAGACCTTATTGATCAGTTTCCTCTAAAAATTTTAAGGGATCCATGAAAGTCCCTTAGGATAGATGCATTTTCTGAGACAGAAAAAACCCACTGGACACTATGAGACATGTGAAACTTGCGAGTATAGACTTGATATTAGCACAAGCACCTCCGTAACTAGCAAGCCAAATGTCAACATACTCAGATTTCATATTTCCACAGTATTCTTTGATTGAAACTCACTCAGTTTTCTGATTCCTGTCCTGTCCTGGCTATCTCCTTTCTTGTCACTGTAATTTTTTTTATATTTCCTTCATGACTTCATCTACGGTTCATTTCACAGCAGATTTCTCACATTGATTTTGTCAGTTGCCTCCTAACACCTCTTGTGCTTGAGTGTATTTGTTGTGGCTGCTGGGTTAAATTCACTTTGGATTATGGGCTTGTGCTTTCCATATTCGTCATGAGAACGTTCTGGCCTTCGTCTTGTTTTTGTTTTCTCTTTGTTGTCCATTTTTGAGAAGCTAACTATGTGAATTAGGTGCACCAGCTAACAACTAACAATAATACTGTCTAGTAATACTAAAGTATGATGCATTAGAGTGTAACTATGGTAACTGAAGTGCACATGTGCTGTATTATGACAGTAACTGCTGTGAAAGCCTCCTTGTCTGAACAGAAAAGGAGGTTTAATGCAACACTCCTAAATGAACCCTGTAGCTTAGCAGAATATTTTGCTTGAGGGACAAACTTAAACTTTGAACTTAAAGTGGTTTAGACAAATGGGCACAGAGTTGCTTGTGTCCTAGGCTTGGCATTCACAGTGTCTGGCTACAGGCTCTGTCTCTCTGTCCCTGTCAGGCCAGGTTCTGCCATCACACACACGACCAGCAGCTCTTGGCGTCCTAACTGCTTATTACATGCCTCGCTCTGTACTGTGTACACTTAACCTTGCTGAAAGCGTGGTGTCATTTTGACTAAAATATCAGTTTGCAAATATATCAGGGTGATACGAAGTCCTTTCCTGTAGTTTCAGAACCATTCACACAACAGAGGACACGTCAACAAATCCAGCTCTGCAAAAAGACTATTTTCTCTGCTATTATTCACTCGTGCAGCTGTACGTTTCAGGCTGTGGCCTGTAAGTCACAACCATTCAAAACACTCAATTCTGCAAAAACTATTTTTTAGTAAAATTAAAGATCAGACAGGGAAATCAATGAATGAAGGATGCATGAATAAAAATACTGAGGAAACTAAATAAGAAGGAAAACATCCTGGATTTCCATTTAGAGCTGAGCCATCTGTGCAGCGCCCCTTACAGCCCCATTTTAACAACAGCCTAGTAACGATAATATATAAAAATGAAGATGCCATAGCCCACTGATAGCTGAAAGCATTCGCAGAAGTGTTTTTTAGTTCACATCGCTGTGAAATTGGATCATTCATTTATGTATGCATCATTTGCACGCAAAATTTAATTTGAAGAAGACATAACACGGTTATGTCTCCCATATTGCTTTCCCATTATTCTATTACAAGCCATTTGCGAACACCTATTCATTTGCTGGATATGACTAAATTTGTATTCACAATAATGTGACACTTGTCAGGGCGGCCATTCATAAAATGAAGGTTTCACCTCGAGCACTGACACTGTCACTAATGCAGCAATGTGCTTGATATACGATAATGACTCCAGGGTTCATTGTGTTGGGCCTGTCAAGGACTCCTCACAACACGCTTAGAGCAGAGGTTGCAACCATAATTGGAATTTAGGAAGCTGACAGGCTTTCTGTAATTCACTGACCTTGGACCGGAAAACGTGATACATGCAGGGAAGGAGGTTGGGGATTACAAAGAAAGAGGGGAACACTACATGAGCCTCAGAGAATATATAGTATGATGATCGTTTGAGCAGTTAAAGTTTAATTTATTTTATTCTCTTATCATTTTTTAAATGTACGGTTTTCAAATATTTCATTTTATTGTGAGATATTATCTGTTTTTTTTCTTTTGTTTTAGCTATTTTTTCTGGTACTTTTGTACTGTTTTTTGTTGCTGTTGTTTTGTCTTGAAGGTCGGAGAGTCCCAGGCATTTAAAATGTTACTGTAAAAAGTAGCAGTGCACCCAACTCCAAATCTTGATTAATGTATCGGGTGCACAGTCAGGTAAAGGGGCAAAAACAAATACCAGCACTCAGAGCTGTGTTGTCTTGTTTGTCTTGGGCAAAAAAAAAAAAATCCAATGTGTTTCAGCACTAAGCCATCGTGAGGGTAATACAGAAAAAACTGAGATGACTCTTTATAAACAGATGAGTCAATCAGCACAGGGAATACAGAATTACATGACAGGATACATCCATGAAATATAAAGAAAACTACTTATCTCTGAATGGCAGTATTTAAAGTGTTACCCCATCATGACACATGAGAGATGTTTAAACTGTAATTTGAGTAATTATTCCTCTTGAGTAATTACCTCTGTAGCAGCTGTGATTGTTAGTGGCGGAGTCCGCCATTCCCACGCTAGATTCAGATTGCCTCCACATGTCCAGGTGATTCACAGGAAACAATTTGTGCATGTAATCCAGTGTAAATTTATAATTTTATGTAACTAATATTGGCCTGAGTGTTTGTCTTCCTTATACCCTGTAAGCTGTACTGGCAATGCTAACCGAATCTTTTGGACTGCTGCTTCACATTAAAATAGTCAAACCACAGGGCGGCTTTTATTGTGAAGCTGTCACAGGAAATGAAATGTATTTGCCAACAAGGTTAGCACTGTTGTGTAGAAAACTACTATGTGCAGGGTTCTGATTGCAAATACCAACTGTCTTCTTTTTTAAAAACAGGGTCAGTTTGTTTGGCTGCACTGTAAACACACATACCAGTTCCTCTTCAGTTGTGTTTCTAATAAAGTAGCTGTTCAAACATGTTTGTTGCAGTATCATAGTAAACTGCACTTTGTAACCACAGGTGTCGCCAAATCCACCAGGACTGAAATATTAAGGGTCATAACTATAAACTCACATAGCAATCAACATTCAGGATTAATATCAACTCTAATGAATCTGAAATGAGCAAACACAATCAATTCTTCTGGGCTTGAATGAAAATTTCAATGGACAACATGCTGACTGTAGCGTTGTTGTCTGAGAAACCAGTATTTCAATTTAGCATGTTTCCTTCATCTTTTCTGTGAGACTTTTCCAGACAAGTGACAGTTTCAAACATCTCAGGAAATCTTTTAAAACTCGTGGCTAGTTTGATTCCATGGCACAGGAATATGGTGCCTGATATAGCTGAACAAATGCATAGCAGCTTGTATTTTTTTTTTCTGAATGCAAAAGCCAGGTGTTACATGACACTGAGAACTCAGAGTGCCAGCTAAGGGTGCATGTGATGGTGGAATTCTTTATGAGAACAAATGGAAAGCTCCGAAATCCAGAAAAATTAATCACATCCCTAATGGTGCGACACTTCACAGTGTTGTACACAAGTGGCTGAAACATGACAAATTTAACAGCTGCTTAACTGAACTGATGACACAATGTCAAGACCTGCAACGCCCATGCTGTGGAAGACAAGTTGAAAAAAATCAGTCCACAAGGTTACTGCTAACCTTGTAAATGAGACAATTTACTGTCTTGGTCCGACCAGATCGATCACATTGTCTCCATAATGAGAAAGGGCGTTGCTGTTTTAAGGAAATGTTCTGCATATGTTCCACCTTTTGTTGTGAATGATGTTGTTCAGTCACTTGTTCTGTCACACTTGGAGCACTGCCAAGTAATCTGGTCAAGTGCTGCTCAGAAACACCTTAAAAAACTTCAGATTGCACAGACCAGAGCAGCCAGATTAGTTCTACGATGCCAATGTGTGTGAGATGCATAATCGATTACCTTGGCAAACTGTGGAGGCTAAACTACAGGCTAGTCTTTTGTTAATCATGCATACAATCATCTTGAATAACACACCTCACTTCTTTGGTGGTAAACTACTGTTTTTTGTCAGTGGTATGTGACATGTCAGGTGAGTACAGGCCCTCTGGCAGTACCAAGTCTAGGGACAAATCATATGATGAAAACTGTTCTTTATAGAGGTTCTTCAGTGTGGAATTTCCTCCCCATCAACAAAAGATGGATCAAAAACAGATATTTCTTCACAAAGTCAACAAAATAAAAATTGATGAATCACATGTAAGTTTTGTGACTGTTGTTTTTGAATCTTTTTATTGATTTTATTTATCAATTTGATACGGTGTGTTTATGACATTTTTGTTTTTGTTTCTACTGACCCTTCCTAAGTCCCTAAGTCCAAACAGTTGAACAAACTTGGTACCTGGGTCAACTTTCTTCTTTCCCTGTAAAAGCGACATATAGTCTTAGCTCATGTCAGCAAAAGCTATCTAACAAGCTTATGTTAGCAAGATGCTAGCTAACTAGCAAGCTAATTATTGATGCAGATTATCTAGCCGTTAGCTAGCATTTTGCTAACATTAGCTAACCCAGCCATCTTCGAAACGTGGTTTTATTTTCAACATAGCACATTTCTTTGCATAGAAAACAGGAAAGAAGAAAGATGATGGAGGTACTAAACCTACTCAGCTGTTATTGGAGCACACAGTAAAAAGGGGCGGGTCTTATGAAGATCATACTTTTCTGATCTGATCATACTTTTTGGGTTATATTGCATTTTACTGCCATATTAACACTGTGTGAGTTTATTTATTTATTTGTTTTGTGTGGACCCCGGGCAGTCACAGCACCACACAGGGGCTAGACAGGGCTGTAATCACATCACAAATCTGTGTAGCCCCTGTTAACTCTCTTCAAACATTCAGTTATTTTTAAATGAGGAAATATGTAAAAGTTAATTATCAGCCAGTTGTTTTACACCATGTGTGCACTGCTGTCAGGTGCTTCTCCTTGTGGCTGCACTGTGGATGTTAACATTGTCACCTGAAGCAGAGCGAGGGGGGACACAGAGGGACGGCAGAGGGAGTAGTGACCCCAGGTCCACGGCCCTAAAGAGGTTCATTTCGGCCTGAAATCTGCTTGACTGAACCTGCATTTTTGTTGTTTAGTTGAATAGTTTGAATAAAGTGTGCCTGTGTGTCTTGAATACAAAGGAAAAGGAATAAAGAGTCTGACTCAGAGCGCGCAGGAACAGCGCATTATTGTCATTGATTCCACCCCCTTAGCACCCCCTTAATAGGGCCCCACCACGCCGAGCCAACTTGACTTTGACTGCGGGAGTTTTAAATGCTGCAGCTCGTCCGTCTTCCGGATTTAGGTTTTTCTCGCTGCTTTAGTAACAAATACGTGTTTTTAAAAAGTCAGGATGGGAACTTTTCTGAAACAGTCAACAGGAGACGAGACATCATCATTATTAGCTCCGTATTTTGTGGTCAGTTTTGGCTAAAATGGGGGAAATCTGGTGCATTAAAGGAGCGGTGAGAGAAGGAAGAATCTCTGCTCACAAACTTTTTCTCACTCTCGACAACTCAACCTGCCTGCCAAGTGTCCTGCTGCTGGATCCAAACAGGCCGAGCACAGGAATAGGTTTGCTAACTAGATCGGAATTTGGTGTGTTCATACCTGTTTTTGTACATCGGGCTTTTCATGTGTGCTACACCGGATTCTATGTAGTTTTTTTTGCTGGATCCAAACTGACAGCTGCTGATGAAAACATCACTGGTAAGTTGTTTTTGATTCATTTTCTGCGTTGTTTGTTGCTGCTCCTGCTGCAGACCGCCGTGTCTGCTGGTCATTGTAACAACAGGCCACGTACTGTAGTTTGTTTGTTTGTTTGTTTTTTGGCTTTTATGGGTTAATTTTGTGGCTTGTTGTCAGTCAGCATCACTGAATGTAGAACTGTATATTTGTCTGAACTCTCATTGGCTACCTGCCCTGTTACTTTAATCTGCCTCACTGTTTATCCTTTATCTGACTGAGGTTTGAGCACATGCACAATGCACGATTTATGCATATGGACCAAATGCACTTGTTGTTGTCACATTTTGGATGCTGTCCAGTGCTGAATACTTTCACCTTTGTATGTGAAGGACGTTTTTGTGATTGCTGTTTTGGTCAGTTGCATGCGGCTATATGCTATATTGTTGAATATTCTTTGTCCAGATTCAATGAAAAACTATTTTTATCAAATGTGCTGTGTGCCATATCTGCTTTTTTTTTTTTTTAAATCAAAAACTTCCTTAAATAAAGTAGAAAATTAACTATTTACTTAGCACCTCATGTACACATAGAGAAAAAAATCCAAATAGATAATTCAAATAAAGAATAAGGATTATACAATATATCTTGATATACATTTTTTAAAATCAACATACCACACATTGATGACTTTATAGGGCAGGTAGACAGAATAAAATGTCACTATTTTTTTTTTTATCAGTATTGATATTGTGACAATATTGTTGATGCTTTTACAAAATATTACCACAATTTTCTAAATAATAATCAGTAAGGTGGACATAATGACCAAGAGGGTAAAGGCAAATATTAGAACAGCTCGAACTGTTTGGTAATTTCAGAAAATGACATTACTTTACTGTAATGTAACCTTTAAAACCAGGAAAAGACAACACTTATGCCATATCACACCACAACAATATCCAAAATCTTAAGACA
>JAJHUR010004183.1:1925-17658 GCA_027495735.1 Lutjanus campechanus | reverse complement strand
ACAGGAGTGAGAAGTCAGCTGTCAATAATCGTATAAAACACAGTAGTCAAAAAGTAGAACCAGACCAGTTACTATATATACCAGTCGTATCATGTATCTAATGAATACTTTGAAGGAATTTATTGTCATAGCCATTTCTGGCAAAATAATAATAATGAATAATTCAAAAATAATTAATCATTTCCAGTGAGAAACACTCTGTCTTAACTTAGAGAAAAGTACAGAGACTGAAAGAGAGCTGAACTTCATGATGTCACAGTGAAGTTGAAATAAAATGTCATCACCTCATCATTTTATCCCATCAGATATTTGTGTGTAGTTTTGTCATAATTAGTGTATGATTTTTTTTTTAGACATATGGCCAAAATGAGGTCACCATGTCCTTGACCCTTGACCTCCAAAATTTAATCAGTCCATCCTTTAGTCCGAGTGGACAATTTGAACCAAGTCTGATGAAATTCCCATGACGCATTCTTGAGATATCATGTCCAAAAAAAAATGGGATGACCTGAAAACATAATGCCTGCGGCCATGACTGCTCCATGTGAATCACAGAGGTCCTTCAGCATATAGTCATGATGGTGCACACACACACATATACACACACACACACACACAAAGTTAATCTGAATGGTTCAGTAGTATTTGAGATTAGCTATGGACAAGCTGCAGGTCTGTTGATCACTCACGCACGCAAGCAAGCAATCACACGAGCCCCTCCAGGTGTAATTAATACCCAAACCTTTTATCTGCATTTTTGTAGCCATAAAAAAAAGAGTTGGGAATAATTTAGACTGAAGATTTGGAGAAAGAGAACCCCTTATGGATTGAATGTTGCCACTGATAATGAAGAACACTTTATACTTTTACTTAAGTACACCAGTACTTTTAGTTGTAATTGAGTAATATTTTAGTCATGTAGCAGTGCTTGTATTTGAGTATACCACCACTGGAGACTAGATGTCATTTTAGATTTTGTATATCATTATATTGTGATATGCAGGCTCCTCCAATCTGCAGATCCAGGACAGAAATGCTTTTTTTTTCAATAGACAATATTCATTTGAGATTTAAAAAAAAATGTTTTTGAGCAAAAATACTTACCCAGCACATTAAACCAGACTAGCATTACCTCGAGCACGGCTGAAAGAAATATTTAGTAGATTCAGTAGAACCATTGTGCTTGCAAAAATGAGTAGAGCTGTCCAAATAGCATGTTGTTAGCCATAAACTGTATAATAAATGGGTTGAATTGCTATTTAATATGGTTGAAGTGAGTTGTCCCACCGCCTAGATTGGGGGACATTCTGCAGGCTGCAGGAGCTCTGCAGGAGCACAGAAAGCACATGATATTATAATTTGATAATAACAAGTGATAATGAGAGCTACACCGTAAGTTGATCAATTGTTCACAAGTGTCAGTTGTCTGTCAATGTAAAGTTAAGCCCCTTATTCTCAAAACAAAAGCCCACTGCTCTGAAAATACATACTCTGGACAAACTCTGCCTGTCTCAGTGCTTGCCAGACTCAATTAACATTTAGCTCAATTTAACAGCTATTAACATCTACTCCTTCTAAAGGATTATTAACGATTTCTTACAACTCATAAACAGACACTTAGTCCTTCAGTGAACATTCAACATTAATTTGAACTCTAATTAAAATGAAATCAGAATACAAAAACAGTTGATAGTCATTTTATGATTTATTGCAGTAAATATATTACAGATTTCCCTTTTAAATTTAATATGCTGTGAACATGTGTTGGAAAAAGTTAACCAGCATAAAATGTAGGACGCGTGGCAACTCAAATCCAGGGTTCACTGGGAGTTTTACAAGCAGCATCTCTATTTGTTTAAAATCTGCAGAAAATCAGTGAAAACAAAGTTGTTGGCAGAAGTCCCTGGACAGGCTGGAAAAGAAACTGAACATCAACTACAGTCAAAGTGCCCTTCGGTTAGTCACTGAACTTGCAACTACCCCTGTTAAGTTGTTCACTGGTTCATTGGTGAGCAAAACAAAGCTGTGATAAACATCTGACAAAGAATTCCCACTGCAAACACTCCCTTCTTGTTGCTGTAATGTATTCTTCTTCTTCTTCTTCTTCTTCTCCTTCTTTTTTTTTAATCGTGTCAAGTAACGTTTAAAACATTAAAATTATTTTTTTTAAATTATAATCTGCAGACACATTTCACCCGTACAGACATTTTCAGTCAGTTCTCTTCCATAAAAAAAGAGAGGATGGAGAGGCCAGATATGGATAGACTAGTGTGCCTTTATAGCTAGAGTATGCTGCCATGGAGGAAGCCTATCATTGAAACCCAATGAACAGATTGCTTGGAGATTTATCAGAAATGATATAGTGCTGTGAATGAGAAGGGTATGGCTCCTCCATTACCCATCCATCACCAATGATGTATTGCAGATAAACTACCAGGCAGCAACAAGCTCTTGCTGAGAGGCTGACCTCGTTGATGAAAGCGAAAACTCCCCCATGGCCATCCCAGCATACACAGCCCCCTCTTTTCAATACAACAGTCAGAGCTTGTCTCCGTACAAGGGAACTCATATCAACACTATTACTTCTTGGGGGTGGTGTGTGTGCACTGACAGAAAAGAACAAACACACAATTTGTCTCCAGACATGGGATGGAAAGTCCCCCCCTCCTCGACATCAGTGCTTGAAGGTGAAGTCAAAGGGGCTGTTCTCACACTGTGCAGCTGAGGTGCGTCTTCACTAGACCGGACCTCACCTGCTCAAATAAAACCTGGTTTTATTCCACCTTGACAGTGATAAATAGACTGCAGCTGAGCCTGCCTTTTGTGTTTGGATGTAAATGTTTGATGACCAAGAGTCTACGACAATCTGCTCAAAGCAGTGTTTAGTTTTGCACTTAAGCGGCACCGACCGGCAGCACAGGACTGACTTTATTTTGAGTACTTTAAAGCCCTGGAATCAGTGCCATCAGTAAACTGACACTTTATCAACCTAATTCAGTCTACCAAAGAGATGACTCATCTTTCAAAGAGCCCCCCCCCCCCAAAAAAAAGCATGACCCTCAGCAATATCTTTGCATATTAATATCCTGACAATAGCAGTCCCCTTGGATGTCCCAGTTTGAATTTTTAGCCCAACGCACTAATTCAACTCCCTTAATGTTGAGTGTCTGCTGATAGAGGTCAACCCAATATTTACATTTTCCTCCGTACAATAGCAGCATGCAGAGCTGCACCATGCATGTATTGCATAATTACTTCATTAAAGTTAATGGCCTGAATTATATATGTTTAAGCATTTTGTTAATGCCTTTGCATTAAGGAAATATAGCCTATTTTACAGGTTTATTTTAATGGTTTACAATCAAATTTAATAAAGTATCCCATAGTGTTTTGTACGACAGGGAGAAGAGTGTCGTTCTGGATCAGTTGTTGGCACGTTTGGACAGGATTTGGACTGCCTCTCTTATAACAAA
Source organism: Lutjanus campechanus (assembly GCA_027495735.1). Taxonomy (NCBI): domain Eukaryota; kingdom Metazoa; phylum Chordata; class Actinopteri; order Lutjaniformes; family Lutjanidae; genus Lutjanus; species Lutjanus campechanus. The sequence goes on along the minus strand of JAJHUR010004183.1, from coordinate 14,185 downwards.
ATATTGAACTTTAAATATACATTTCAGCCAGAAGACTAGCAGCATTTTTGAAGAAACAAGATCAGTACTCCAAAAACATGCAATAAAAATGTTAGTATTATATCCTTATTATCACTGGTCGTCATTTGAGTGGTTTACCAAACATGTCTCCCTGAAATACAACTAATTTGCGACAGTAAATGTGTTTTCTGGGAAACATAATGCTCCCGGATTACAATTATTATTACTGTTATATTTAAATCAAGATAATGAGGAAAACTTGCAAGTCACATATCTAGCAAGTTCCAAAATGTGAATGCAAATTTGTTGTAACTCAATACTAAATACTCATTAGCTGTGTATTTTATTTGTTGTCTTACAATATCTGCTCATGACAACTAAAGCATTATGTCAAGTCACGTCTAGGGAACAATCCTGGCCTTGGTTTAACACAGAAGAAGTCCACGGTGGCTTGAAGCTTCAAACAGGACACCACATGCGGTACTCAGGAAATCAAACTGGGCATTGCAATACCCATACTACCAGATACTATTTAGCCTGGCTTAAAAAGAATTAGTATATCCCAATACACAGTATGTCAAATGCAGTATGCCAAAAATACCAGGATGTCCTACTGCGTCTGGTTGGATTTTACAGTATGCAAGCCAGCAAGCTTTCCTGACTTTTCTGACCCACAATCCTCTGAGCGCAGAGGAGAGCACACACAGATGACAGCTCGCACCTACTCCAAATCGCATTCTTTTTCCATTTACTATGGACTCCGGCGGATGTATGAGCGATAGGGATGGGTTAATGTTATGGCAAAGTGTGTCCCAGTTGTGTGCATACTGCATGGAACAGTATGTACTTTGCAAGGACAGATTACATACAAAAGCAAAAAGGAAATGTATGCCATTTGGAATACAGATAAAGTTTTATACGCCCTCCCCATGCATCTACCTCAACCAACTTCCTACAACTTTCATGCAGTACACAAACGCAGCATGTTTACTTAACTTGAAAAAAGTCCCCTGCTTATGAACAAGTACCACTTTACCATCAGTCTACCCACATAAATGCTTTATAAATGATTTATAATGAAGTAATTAGGTTTTAAACACTTTGTAAGTCATTAATGAACAATTATAAACGAGTTATAACACAATTTTCATACACCGATGTCAGCTCACTATTTGCCAAGATCCAGTCACTGCTTCATGCTATAACCACTATTTAATCTTACTAATGAGTTACTTACAAACATGATAGAGAAGACAAAGTAAGATAAGATAAGGACAATGAGACCTGAGGCCAGGGTTCGAATTACACGATGGCTTTTGGGGGGGCCCTATTGTCGCCCATTTGTTTTTACATGGGACAACTTCATGAAATGTCATAGAAACAGCTGTTCTGCTTCCTGCATCTCTCTCTCTCTCACACTCTCTCTCCTTACTGACTGTCCTTTCGGCTCACTGTCGTTTCCCTTCTGTCTGTGGATTGTTAGAATCGGGAGAAAGTGGATTGCAGACCAAAAGTTATATTTGCAACAATGGAAAGCTAACAGGAATCTAAGTAAGATGTTAAGTCTATCTATCGTTAGCTCTGCTCCGTGTCAGAACCACGGACAGCGCAGCGGTCATGGTGGCTGCACACAACAGCGCACACAGCATTGTGTTAATTACTGACAATACATAAAATGTGTGAATAAACACAAAGCTTTGCCATATTTTCATTGTTATTATTTATTTCAGGACCATCATATATTAGAGCTCCTCCTAAATGTCCCAAATGAGGCTTTCAGGGGAGCTCATGTCCTTTTCAGTGAGCTCAGCTCCCCCTAGCTCCCCCGTAATTCGAACCATGCCTGAGGCTTAACCATACAGATAAATGTGGGATCACTATTTGGCAAGCAATAGGTCACTGTTTCCCTTTTTTATAATGTGTTGTAACAGCTAATTATATTATTTATTTATAAAGATTTGACAACCTAATTATGAAATATTTATGAATAATTTATGAGGGCAGCCTAATTTTAAAGTGGTACCCATACTCTGCAGGGCTGGGGGTGTGCACATGCCTCCTTTGACACAAAGTGGTTTGTTTCTCTTGCCAGCATGAAGCTTCACCAGACATTGCAGAAATCCATACTATCCCTCCAGATCAAACCATGATTCGCGCAGTTAAATGCCCCATCCAGCCTGCAAGGATGGCAGGATCCCTCACTGGCTTCCCACTTTTGAAGGCAGCTGACTGTCTTTGATCGAACCCATGAGCAAGCCTCATTTACCAGGGATTAGAGCTGCTCATTAACATTAGCTGCTCAGTGATCAACGCTTTTACTTGCCCAGACATCCTCTAGCTTTAGTGTTTTGTATTGTTGTAAAACATATCATCAAGCCAATGAGACGATTAACAGTTTGGTGTTGGATGGGGGTGATGTCATGTTAATAATACACATAACGCCATTTGTATCATACTTGATATATGAGCTTTTGAGACCTCTACAACATCAATACGATCAATACTTTCCTAAAAGAAAAAAAAAACCTGTTGTATTCAATCTGAGACATGTCTTCTGCCCTCTGGTGGATCATCAGTGCACTGCAGGCAGCAGCAAGACCGTAAGTACAAACTCCAACATGATTTCTTCCATGTACTAACTTACATTTTTGGAAGGGAAATCTATTTTGGTAAGAAAAACATTTACTTTACTTAATAGTTTTACTATATTTTATATCAAATGTGTGTATCAAATACGAGACAGCAGATTTATAAGATAATTTATCTGTGACTCCCTCAATCAATTAATCTTCTGAAGTTCATGATGCAATCTGTATTATTCCTACCACAATCACAAATCCACTTTTAAATAAACTAATCAAAGATTTAAATGTCATCTCCAAATAAATTTCCAGTGGACAATTTACATATTAATGTGTTTTTTTATGTATGCAACCTGCTCTTGTAATAATCACTTGGGTGCAAACAATTATTAGCAACTGAGCACTTGCTAATATTGCCTTCTTAATTGATTTTCACAGCACAACACAGTTCCTCAGTTATTATAATCTGTATGTTATATTGAACAATTAAGATTATACTGATCACGCTGCCAATTGAAATGTTTAAAAGCAATTTAATAATAATTGTTTTTTGTTTCTAAAATTATAATAAAAAATGATTGTGATCAATTAATTTTCCTAAATGCCTGACGCATCAAATATGATATGGGCGAGGGGGCGTCCAGTAAATGCTTCAATTAAAAACAAAAATAGAATTTTGGCAATTATCTGATGTGTCATGTGTCTTTACCTTTTCATGACCCGTTAAGTTTAATTGCATTTTTTGGACGCTTTTGCAGTTACGGTTACAGATTCTCTCTCAAACTCCTCCACATGTTTGGTTTTTTTAAATAGTGTAATTAATTTGACAAAAAGAGACAAAATGCACAGTAAACGAAAAATCAACTTGTCTCACAGCATTATTATTATTATTTTCATATTTTATATAGTTATCATGATAATATCATTATTGTGAATTATTTTTGATCATGATAATTGTGTAGTGAAAATATGATATTGTGACAGCTCTAGTTTGAAGTATCTTTGAAGGTCCCCCCCAAAAAAGCCTTGGGCCAGCCTTAGAAATCATAGAAGAATAAGATGTCATGTTTCTGGTTTCTGTTTTGTCCATCCCTGAGGGCAGACATTTTGGTCCCTGTGACCACAACCGACATCAGAATTTAATTTGGCAAATAAATCTATGGCATCTAATCGCAGAACCGCTTTATTATTCATCCTGAGTAGGTGGAGGTTTTGCATGAAAAAGTTGTCTTACTAGAAATGAGGAGTGTTGGATGGTTTTGTTGTCCTTTCTTCATGTGTCCTCTCCTTATCCAGCAAAAGTGTAAAAGAGAGTAAACAAATGACACAAAGCTGAGTGGAAGTCGTAGAGATAAATTCTCAACCTGTGGTTTGCAGAGGACTGAGCACTGGGACAAGTTAAGGCATGTGAAGTGACCCGGTCCACATTACCCCTGTCACTATCTGTATTTCCCAGCTTGGCCTGATAGATCCATGGGCCCTCTGCTGACAGAGATAATACAAGGCAGAGAGAAAGACTGTTTTGTGACAGCACTGGGAAAAGCAGCGAGGACTGGGGGAAAAGCAGAGAAGGGGGGAAAGTGCATGACTCAGCGAAAGGTGTCGCACCATTAAAATTAAATTTACAGCGGGTTTCAGACAAATCTGTAAGCTCTGTGGCTGTAGGCAGAGGTGGCTGGGCATTTGGAGGACATTACAAATTGACACCCTACTTCTCCGGACTACTGAATCATTTATTACACCTACCACTACTTAAGCTGTCGAAGCAGTGATGGGTTTGGCACTGTGTTGTCCACAGTTAATTTATCAGGGATGAGCTGGCTGGTGCACTGTCTGCCCAGTCTGCTGTTGAATCTTCCTCTGTCATTAAAGATGTCAGAATCTCCAGCTTTCATTTTATCAGTAACACCAAAGGAGGAGATCCCGTGAATGTGTTCGCTGAAGCATGTTATAAAATATGTTTATACGTGTACCGATCTGAATAATCAATATCATAATGTACCGCCGCCGCTTGGATACTTATTGTTTGAGTGTAAAGTCGTAACAACGTCAACAGTTATGGTTAAGGCAGGGATTTAATTTGTCAAACAGTTTGGCAGGTACCACATCACTCCCTGTGCAGATGATTTCTCTCTGGAAAAGGCTGAGTGGGACTGGGTCTCTGATGGACACTAGACCTTCAGATTCACTCAGACTGCAGGCCTTAGAGCTCAATTAGGATTTATTGCTCAGATCAGATGTTTTTTTTTCCTTTTTTGTTTGGCTGTTGTGCTGCACACTATTTTTTTTAACCCTGTAAAGCATGACACATCAAATAAGCAGCAGATGCTTCAACTGAAGTTAAAATGTTTATTGCACCGTTAGAGAAAAAACAGGGGCATATTTTGTCAGTCATTTTTATCATTTTGAGTTTTTGTTTATATCATATTTGGGCATTCATGAAAATTCATTGATCACAATATGTTTTATTTTATTTGGGACATTTCAAATGGTTTGTTTTTTTTTTTTTTTTCCAAATGGGATACACAAATAAATATAATCTGAATTGGAAACATACAGATTACAATGTGAAAATTAATTAAAATGACACTTAAGTGCTCACCTGCTGATAATTGTTTGCCACAATCGAGTGATTATTATAAAAGGAGGTTGCATATTATAAAAAAAGTTGTATATAAATATCTCAATTTCTACTAAAAATTAAGATGACATTTGAATTTTTAATGAGTTTTTCAACCACTTAAATGTGATTGTGGTAGGAATAATGCAAATTGCATCATTAAATTCAATATAATAATGAATGAGGGATTCACAGATAAATTATCTAATACATCATATCTGATACACACATTTAAAACACAATTTTACTAAACATAAGTTACAAAATATTAATTATAGGTTGTTTCAATACCATAAATATTCATAGTGAAATATTAAACAATATAATCCTTATTCTTTCCATTACCTTTACAAAATTAGCAAAAAAAAATTCCTGTCAAAAACGTGTTTGCTGCTTCTCACTGGCCGGCTGCTGCCTGCAGTGCACCGATGATCCACTAGAGGGCAGAAGACATGGCTCATATTGCACACAACAGGTGTTTCAGGAAAGTATTGATCATACTGAATGTTGTAGAGGCCTCAGAAGCTCATATGATAGAAATGGCGTTATGTGGTCAATATCAGATTCCAGTGTGAACTGGTCGAGGTCCTGAAATGATCCACATGCGCGGCAGAAGAAAGGACTTCACACGCAGCAAACTGTCATACGAAAGTAAACATGAGACCACCTTCACGGTTTCATTTATAAGTTGATGTGCAGTGGAAGCCAAGTGAACGGATGATTATGATACAATTACTTCTCACCTGTTAAAAGAATATAGTCAGTATTAAGATTTCACACTCAAACTTTTAAAGTGAACTGCCATTTAGCTTTGGGGCTTGTGTTTTTACCCACACACCATCATCACCTACAGTCCCACAAAATTTTTCAAGTCGTACTACTATTATTATTTTTATTATTATTAGTGGTAGTAGTAGTAGTAATAGTAGTATGTGGCAGTAACTGCTTAGATAACGGGATTTCTGTGTAGCTAATGCTGGCAGTTGTTTTGTACGTTAGCGGTTGGTCTGCATAGCTAACATCAGTGGTTGGTCTGTGTTGCTAATGTTAGCGGTCGGTCCTATCTGTAAAAGTGTCTTTAAATTATAAGCAGAGTCCTTCGATGGTGACAGTATTTTCACAGTTGAAGGCACAACTTTCATCGTAATGTACGTTCCTCTCTTATGAATTAAAGACAAAACACTGTTGAAATTTCCACCCAGTGAAGGTATTTTTTTTTCCTCTTTAGGCCATGATAATAACTTGGCACGTGTAACACTGGCTGCTTTCACTAAGACCAGAGTGGTGCTTGTGAGACTCTTGAAGTGTTGTGATGTGTGCGCACAGTGAATTTTTACTAAATATATCTGCAGTCTGATTACATCTGTTTTTGTACTGAAATGTGCGTGGATGCAGAGTTGGAGCCAGGGGTGGCGGGATCATGATGTGAATGGCTTCACACAGAGATTTCATCCAAAATTTCAGCATGTCAAGGGATGCTTTTAACTACATCTGTCAGCGCCTCGCCACAAGGATCTTGTGGCGCTTCAGATGACATAAAAGTCACATGAATTCAGATATGACTGAAGTCACATTGCAAAACAATGTGTTGTTCACACTGTCGTGAGAAGAAGAAAAAAACAGATGAGAGTCACATACAAGCCAAGAAAAAAAAAAGTCAGCCTCGGTGTGAGTATGAGCTGAACTTACTCCTAAGTTATACCAGTTTGCAATGACGAGCATTTATTATTCTAGGAAAAGGAATTTTTAAGTATCCCAAACCAGCCAGAACCATCCAGAGAAAAAGGAAAATGCATGTGACCTGCAGGCTGTGTGATCTCAATGTGTGCACAAAACCGTGGATAGAACTGATGAATTTCTTCTGTGGACTATGACCCCCGATTAAACGCACAAATTAAAAGCATAACTAAAACCAGGCTTTTCCCATTGAAGTATTACTGAAGCCACTGCTTCCAACATTATGCAGAGAAATTGATTTTTTTAAACATTACCATAAAACGCTTATATCTGTCTCCCCAAATTAATAACTTCAATTACAGTGGAGCTTAGTAGAATGGATTTGCATTTTTTTGGCCATAGAGCAAAAGCCAGTCACTCCTGTTTTGATCATCATTCGCTCATGGATGCTGGATGAAACGACACCATATGTCCACGAGGATTCACTGTGCTTTAAAGCTTATTTTAGTCTCTTATCTCATTAAATTTCTTCACACATATGTACTTTCTTTCCCCTAGAAATTTGCTAAATGTAATAAAGTGTGTTATGTAAAAGAACGGTTCCAATCTATGATTTTTATTTTCCTTTATGGTACTTTGTTGTGCAATAACAAGGTTTGTATTGCAGGCTCAAATAACAGATCAAGCAAATTAGCACATGCATGCTGTAATACTTACTGTAAAATTCTCCAAACATCTCTTCCTGCATTGTTTTTTGTAATTAGATGGAAACAATGTATCCAATGTGTAGCTGACCATCTCTGGAACATCTTATAACCACCACGCTCTGGTTGCTTTGCAGCATAAACTAGACAGTATATTTGCTGTGCATCACACATGTAATCATCAAATTGGTCAAAAAGAAAAAAAAAAGATTCATAAATCTAAACATCTTTTAAGTATGTTGGTCATAATAAGGGAATAAGTCTGTGTTCAGCATCTAAAGAATTTTCTTGAGCTTCAACTAAAAAAAAGAAAAATCATGAAATATCTTTTTTTTTTTTGCTCTCAATTATTCAAAGCTCTTTGGAGATACATCCTTTAGCCCCCGAGCCTCTGAGTGGGCAGACCGCTGAATGTGTTTGACTGGCAGGAAACCCAGCAGGATTATCGAGGCACAATGTAAACAAAGCTTACAGCGTATAAGCCAAGGACAAACAGCATCGTGTTAGCAGGACCATTTAGCATCTAAACTGCTCTCATAAGTTTTTAAACTATTCAGAGTGCAACAAATGACTAGCTAATTAGAAATGTAGCCTGCAAAGTGATGCTAGCCGTGCTTTTTTTCCCCCTACAGTGACTGTTTGATGGCTCATTTTGTAAACTGCAGTGCACCACGAGATTGAGTATGTTTCAATGTTTGTAGGCAGGCGATACATTAGCTAAGAACATAGTATGCGTAAGCCTGTATGTCTATGTATTATGGGTTAATCTATATTGCAGCTGTCGTCAGGGTATTATTCACTGTCACTATCAGCCAATTATACAACAGTAATCTGACTGGTTGTATATGCACAAATGTCATGAATCCAAAAAGTAAAAGATCTAAATGATCTAATGTGGATGCTTTTTATTTTTAGATAGAACATTTCTGCCTCTTTCTGACTCAAGGCTTACTTTTGATTTCATTATAATAATTAAGTGAATATTAATGAAGACAAAAAAAAATTTTTCTCACTTTTCACATGCCTAAAAATACTCTTCAGGATGCTTGAAAGAGTGTTTTCAGTCATTTAGTCTCTAAAGTGTCGCTGTTGCTCTCTTTGCAAGTTGAGTTTATGAATGTCACAATAAATATTAATCAGGGGAAATGAAGTGGTAGCAACAGAAGAGACAGGTCAGCCTTGGCTTTCGGCACTGTCCATGCATTTTACAACTGTTAATGTCTACGAGTGCCAGGTCAAGACTGTGATCATGGCTGCTAATTAAATCAAAATATAATTAGTGGCCGGGCAGCACTGCTGGCTTTGTGGGGTGATATAATCCATTACAAAAAATTATTATTTTTTTTTTAAATCAGCCGTTCGTGTTATCACTTTGCAACATTCACCAAAATGTAGCCCCAGTCAAGCAGAAATGAGTGCATGTTTTGAGCTGGCAAAACAGTAAAATTCATTAAATTAACTCGTCCCACATCTTTTGCATGATCCAACCAGAATTTTTGATTTATCAAAAATTGAGCCCATAGTGCTTCACAATGCTTTACTGTAAACAGTACTCTAAATCCTAACCAAAAGAAAATTTCCAATGTTCATGAAAATAAATGACAAAATTTTGAATATATATATATATATGTATATATATATATATATGTTAGGGCTGGGTATCGATTCAGATTTCCCAAATCGATTCTATTCACAAGGTCCCGATTCGATTTGATTTGACATTTGATTCAACATTTATCCAGGTAGGGATATTTCAGTTATAATACAAATTTCGCTTGGATATAAAAGAGATTCTCAGAGAACAAACGCTGTAAATTGTACGAGGAACCCTCTCACCCGGTGCATAATTACAAATATTCATATTTACATTAAGAATTGACCCCAAAGCAGTTACATTAACATTGCTTCCCCTACTATTGTTTTGAATGAATTATCTATTTTTAGGCATTATTATTTAGATACTGTCTGTTATGTTTCTGGCTTCATTACAGACAAGAAGTCACAGACAATGTGCTGTCAGGCTCATGTAGCACAATGACTGGATTCTCTCTTTGTTGTTCATGATGCTGCTCTACCCAGTCGATGTTAAGTGTATTTGGACCGCTCTAATGTCTGTGCAGACTCGTTTCAGTAATTAAGCCCTGTGAACACACAGTTAATACAGTTGTGTTTCTGACAAATGTTAAACCAACAATCACTCTCTTTTAGCTCTGTTTTTGGTCTTCACTGACTCCTGAGAGAAATATCTGCCTCTTTAGCTGCAAAATTCTCCCAAATGTTCCCCAGAACTGTGTCCGTCTGCTGTTTGGTGCCGATCAGACAGTGCACAGTGGGATTTTTTAGTGCTTTTTTTGTTGTTGCAGGAAATAGCTGCCTGCTGCAACCAAAAATGACAAGAGTGAACCAAAATACATTTTAAAATAAAAATCTTGATTATAACCACTTTAAATGAGGGTGATCAGTAATAAAAGAGGCCCCAGCACAACCCACAGCAAATAATAATGTTTCCCAATCAATCAGGTAATGGATTTTCAACAAAGAAAAAGTCACTGAAACTCACTTGTACTGGAAAGAAAAAAAAACCTTCAAAGCTTCTGAATGTTTTGTTAACCTTCACATGCGTAGAGTTTAATGAACTGACTATCAATTAAATCCTCAGAGTACATAGAACCAAAAATAGAATATTTCAAAAGTACACGATCATCAACCTGAAAACAAGGAAAGGTCATTGCTAGAGGCATTTTTTTTTTATTTTTATTTTTTGCACCAGTGAACTATTAAGTCCAAACTCAAAGTCAGTTTCATAATATAACTGCCTGCCTCAGGAAAATAAGTTGGTTTCTATTCTACACACACACATATCTGCTTTTATTGGGACATTGAGCAGTGGTGATTTAGCTTGCTTTCAAGACAAACTTCCGCCCATCAGCAATTATTTAGAGTTGGAATGTTGGACATCTGTTTTTCAGGGTTTCGGAGAATATTTACTGAGAAAGAGAGCTGTCGCCAATCCCTGGCGTTGTTGTTTTATCCCCGTTACAGACAAGGGATTTAGGGGCCCTTTAGAAACAGTGATTGACAGCCATGTTAAATTACAGAGAGCTTCCAGAGGAGGCTTCTTCCCTCGTGGTCTGACTGGCTGTAATTTTCCCTGGATCTGGTGCAAGCATTCCCCTGTTCCGGAGCCCTAATTTAACAGTCCTAAAACACCCCTGTGCACTCGGTGCTGAACAAAAACCAAACACTGCTAATGCCAAGTTAATTAATAGAACCCCAGCTGCTTGGGCCTCAGAAAGACATACTATGCCAAGGAGGAAATATTCAGCTCCCTACGTGTCTATTGTGACAATAATGCTTTGGTGTCAATGGGACATGCCCTTATTGGCCCTCTCATCTGTTTTGTTAATTTTGTTTACGGAGCCATTGCTTTCCAAAAAATGCTGTGATTAATTTCAGTATCACAGCTCCCGGGGCTTCCATGGTGCTGTCAGATCTGAAAGGGAAGTTAGTGCTTCCACACAAGTGGATAGTTTTCACTCAACAAACTGATTCATCGAGAGTTTTATCTGATGAAATCCAATTAGTTCTTTTGAAAAGAAATTTCAGACTTCTTAGTGCCAAGTTTTTGTATTTATTCTCTGATGTATTTCACATTATCTTTCAACAGCTGAAATACATTTACATTTTGATCATTTCACTTACAGCTCATGAACTGACAAATGTAATCATCCCCCATCAAAGTTTTGGTTGATCCTCCGGCTTTTCCTGTAGCACCGCCACCAAGTTAAAGTTTTTAACTTTTTTTTCCCGTGAAATATCTCAACATTTCCTGAATAGATTGGCACAATTCTGTATGGACATCATCCCCAGAGGATTTTCTGAAATCTGAATGAAAGAAAAAAAGTGGTGGTGGATGAAAAGTCAGGGAGGAGAGGATCACCATGAGACTGACTTTTATGATTTTGAGTGACAACTGCTGGATGAAATGCAATTAAATTTGGTGCAGACGCACACATGTCCTCTCTCAGAATAAAATTTGAATCACTTTTCGTGATCCCTTAACTTTTCCTTTAGTGGTTCCTTCATATTGCCCAAATTTCAATTTGTAACCAATTTCCAAAACTGATGCTATTCCCATGAGCTTAAACTGTACTCTGTATTTAGTACTAGTCAGCAGTATGCTAACCCGCTAAACTAAGATGGTGACCGTGGTAAAAAAAAAAAAAAAACCTGTTAAACACAAGTCATTGTGTCAGCATGTTAGCATGATGAGTTGATCTCAAAGCACAGCTGTGCACAGCTGTGCCTCAGTCTAGTATCATCCTCACAGAGCTACTAATGTGACTGTAGACTCTTAGCCTTGCATATCATGCAATCAACAATCAGCAGGAAACGACTGTACTGTATATGTGAGAAAAGTAGAAGATCCACTTGTTAAAAAAAATAGATGCACAATATGGCAACAGCTTTGCACTTTAGCACTGCAAAGTTCTTTAGATTAGATTGACCATATATGATGTTCTCACACGTGTGAAATTTTGTGAGTTTCCAAGCGTTTTTCTAGGAAAATAAACACTACAAAAACAATAGTCTCCTGCCACCTTGGCACTTGGTACTCAGCAAAAAGGAAATGGCAAACATGGTATCTATAGTCCCTTTTACACAACCTGTTCAAGG
>JAJHUR010004179.1:0-12764 GCA_027495735.1 Lutjanus campechanus | reverse complement strand
ATGGGGGGGGGGGGAGTAGTAGGTCGCGTAGCGTGCTCAGTTAGAGTAAGAGAGAGAGACGGTATATCAGATGCAGATATTTTGCATTCGCCATGACTGAAAAACAGCCCCAGAGAAAACGGTCGGAGGAGCATAAATAAAAAAAAACGGAATAAAAACGTACGCGGAGGTCGCTGTCTTTCTGCTGGACAGGTGAGCAACATTAGCTTTACGGTGCATCACATAACAGTAACAGCCGTCAGGCATTCATCATATTATCTAATCTGCCAAAATCTACTGTTGTTGTGATGTTATCTATTTATAATAGCAGTCGAGTTGTGGGTACAGTTGTCTGACGGGTCAGCTAACCTTAGCTTTGCGGCTTAGCAGTGTGCTAACTCACAACTTGGCTATTTCAGCTGCTTGGAATGTGTTTCCTGTTGAGTATATTTTACAGGGGATTCTGAAATACACAGAATCTATACACTGAAATATAATCATTTAAATGCTATGAAACAACAGTTTGAATGTGTAGGATATATTTTTAGCTAATTTTCAAGCTTCTGCATCTGCAGTAGAAGTCTTAAAATGAGCAAGAAAGTGCTTCCTGGGAATGTAGCAAGGACAACATTTGGATCAATAGGTTTGGTTTAGTACCTTACTGTTTAGTTTTCTTGGTATGTACTGCAACTTAGTCAATTATTATTGCGTGATTCATTCAAAGGCACTTGATGTAAAAGTTGTAGATTTTCTTAACTATTCTTTATGAACAAAAGAGCTGCATCCCAAGCCCTGTTGACCTGTTCCTGCATGCTGCAATGTGGTGATTCAGCTCCTTTTGAAAAGTCACGTATAACTGGGCACAAAGAACTGCTCCTAGACTTGCATCTTCCAAACTTGAGCTCCAAGACGTGGCTCAGGATCAGCACTGTCAGTGCAGGCAAGACAAAGGTGGGTCTGTGGACCTCACAACAGAGAAACAGCAGACTGACGCACCTCACAAAGCTGGAGAGGATGGAGCAGAATGCAAGAAAAGCTCATTCTGTTTACTTCTGTCTTTTTCAGGTAGAACAGCAACTGACTTTAGAAGGAGGATGTTGTCAAATTCATCTCAAACCTGTTCAGACTGACTGATACATGAAATGGCAAGTTATAGCAAGGGACAACAACTTTTTGGAATTTGTAAGTAGGTGAAGATTTTCATTTCTTTACTCCTGTGCGCTAAAGGTCAAACTCAATGGTGACTATGTCTGCACGATGGCATTTCCACAGAAATTGAAGTATAGGATCTGCCTTACCTGACTGACAGACACCTCACTGGCTGTGAGACCTCATGTCTGCATCGCAGATTTACACAGTGCAAACCGCGGTCACAGCCATCACTGACTTTGAGACATTTTGTCATAGTTTGCCATGAAGTGAAATATTGTGCTGGTCCTGTTTTTCCTACTTCATTGTTGTGTTGTTGCATGTAGCTCACTCGGAGGCTTTTTTCATCAACATGGAACCAAACGTAATTTGCACACGTAATATTGAACTGTTGCAGCAGGAGAGCTCTGCTTTCTCGGTTAATATAATTAATATATACACTAAATTTATTGCTTCAATTGACTACATTTACCATCACCACTCACATATACTATAAATTCTAAACTTTTTTTTTTATAATAGTCTATGACTCTGTGATGACTAATTTTCAAATGTTTGGAGCATTTTCACCAAAAATAAACTGGTTCCCAGCTGTAACCAAAATATAGCAGAAACCAAAGTGGGCTAGTCATATTCTACAGATCGCTGAGCATCGTGCAATCCCCTCTGTCGATGACATCTTTCATTACAGTGGTTCTGCTCAAAACCGGTGAATATGTGGGCTGGTTTTCCAAAGATCTTGACTGGAGTTAATTTGGTGGAAAAGGGCCTGCTGTTGTTTGTCACTTTACTGGGCTAAATAGTACAATGACACTGCATTTTATAAAATACAATGATTGAAGGATAAGGCTGGTGACAATCTATAGTTTTGTGATTTGTATTATTGTCCATAATATGTTATTTTTTTCTGCATGAAAAGACTAAAAGCAGCATTGTGTTAGTGGATCATTCAACACTTTATGGTTTTCAAGGGGAATGAATTGAGATTTAAAGGGAAAATTAAACACTTTTCATGTGGGTGTCAAGTCAGTGGTGATGGTCATCAACTGAAGCGATAAATTCTTCAGTGTGTGTTATATTTGCCAGGAAAATTGGTGTAGGCAGTGCCTATACATGTACCAGAATGTATTGTGTGCAAGCTTCTGACACCCACGTCCATTTTGCCGTGTATCACCACCGTAGCCTACAGCTATTACTTCTGGCCAGATCATCGTGTTAAACATTGTACTAGGTGACAAAAATATTCATCTAGCACGTCCCTGACTATCCAGAAGTGGAGACTTGAAATACAAGAAATCTTTCCTCTAAGAGGCTGGTCATCTTTGGGCCTAGCTCTGACTGAACAACTGTTAGAGAGTCAGCGTTCGTGTCGAGCCAGAGTTTCCAAAATCTGAGCCTGTGGGCATCCCTTCAGACAAAGCTTGGGAAAAGGCATAGTAGTCTAATATTGCTGCTGAAAATAACTTCAGACAACACTGAAAACATAAAAAGGTCTGTCCAAAGGCATTTAATAGTTTCTGCCTCTAGGAAAGTGGGAAAATGAAAACTGCTGTATCTCTGAACTATCTCTTTGATCAAATCACACACATTTAGGCTATTTCATGTGAGCTCCTTTTGAATATTATTGACCTTTCTGACCACTCCAGTTTGTCTCAGCCCCAATTTGTTGCTACTGCAGATATACATCTTTAAAAACTGGTCACAAATATATAGTTTCTTTCTTTCTTTCTTTCTTTCTTTCTTTCTTTTTCTTTCTTTCTTTGAAATTAGTTTTGAGTAAATAGGAGGAAAGTATTTCTGTATTTTCTGCTGTAGATGGTGACCTAGTTAGTATTTATGACAGCAGGACAGTGGATGGTGTGGGACTGACTCAGAATTAATTACAGTGCCCATGTTTATAGTAATGATGGAATATGTCACCAGTATAACAGTGTGGCTCAGTGATGTGTTTTTAATAATTTTTTGACAACCATGGAGGTCTAGCCAGAGACATATGATTAATCTGCTTGATGTCTGTCTACCTACCTACTTACCCATTCACTCTTCTACTTACTTACTTACCTACCCACCCAACTCTTTATCTACCTACCCAACCACCAACTCACCCACCCACCTACCTACCAGTGTGGGTACCTACCTACCCACTCACTCACTCACCCCACCTACCTATCTACGCAACCAACCAACCAACTATCCACCTACCTACCTACCTGCTTACCTACCTACCTACATACATACATACCTGTCCAACCACGCACCTTTCTACCTTTCTACCTACCTACCTAGCTAGCTAGCAACCCAACCCACCCACCTGCCTACATACCTACCAATGTAGCCAGCTAGCTATTCTGTAGTTCCTTGTCCTGCACGTTTCTCTTTTCCCCTACACTCTCTATATCCTCTCATCTGTTACCACAGTTTCCTGCCGTCTGTCTGTGGGCCCTTCGGCATCTTCCTCCCCTCTCACCATCACCTAACCCACATCCCATGTGCCAGTATGTTCCTAAAGACGTCTCTCCTTATTAAGTATGAGTCAGATTAGATCCTGCTCAGTGCTCTGTTATGATATCTGGGGGAATGTATGAGGTGAAGGAAAAACAAAGTGATACTGAGAGACAGAGGGTAAGAGAAAGGCAAAGGGAAGAAGATGAAGAAAGAAAAAGGAGGAGTACAAGGCACGGAACAACGAAAGTACAAAAGGGAACTAAAGAAAACAAGGGAAAAGAACCTAGCTGTTATTTTTTTCCAGTTATTCTTTTCTTCTCTTGTGCCATTTCACCCACCAATACTTTGAGCCCGTGTGCGTGTCCATGCTGGGGTTGCAGCTATTTCTTTGTGTCTCTGTGGGCCTTTTTAAAGTGATTCATGTTTCAGGCTTTAGAGGCAATATTCACTGTACCCTCAGCTCTGCCCTGTTCTCATCTCCTTCCCAATTCACCGCTGGCTTTGTATGAAAAAGCTCCCTCGTTCCCCATAATGCAAAGCTCAAACCCAGCCAAACCATATTTGTTAGGCTGATACAAATCCTGCACATTTTTCACCACAGTAAAAACATATGACAGCTTATTTGATATTATCGATGTGGCTTCAAGTCTAGAGACAATATTTATTATTTTTATAAGCTGTGTTTTTTCTTCATTTCTCCTTCCTGCATAGTAATATCAAGTTTTAGCTCCATGCTATATAATACTACTAGCAAAAGTAGGAGTTCTACTCCCTCAGAGGCAGGGTGTATTTTAGACTTTCATGCAACCCGTGTTAAAGATTTAGCAGTGAGCTTGCAGATTCCAAATACTTCACCTCACCCTCCCCTTCCACACGTCTAGAAGAGTCGCAACAAGTTCAACCAAAGACTTGTGTTCCTTATAAGAGCCGGAAGAGTTAAAACTAGTAGAAAGCAGTCTTTGATCTTGGTGAATTGTGGCTGGTTTTTCTGAAATCCATCGTCAAAAACGGTCAAGTTGTGTGCAATGTTTTTCCACACAAGAAGCAGATTCTACACCTTACCTCACAGTCTTCAGCTATGAGATGAAGTTTGCTCAGCTGTCATCATGTAAACCAAGCATGGAACTTTGGTCAGGACACCCAGGGATAATGGGTACAAGGAGTGTATATTTAAAATCCTGTAAAACCAAAACAAAAGCAATTTTGGTATTTTTAATCCTGGGTCCTATTTTTTAAATATATTTTAGGGTCTTAATGACAAATATGTACAAAAAGGTTTGGAACTGGTTCAGTAGATCGCCTTAGCTGGCAGCCGCAAAACTGCAATGGTGGCAACATAATCCATGGAGAAAAATGCGTCCGTCAAAGTACATCCACAAAAAGTGCTTGATTTTGCCACTGGCAGGCTCAGATTGTTATTGTAAGAGTCTGACAATATTATGAAATGATCTACAGAAATAGATGTTTTCAGGCACTCCTCTCCTTTGGCGAACTGCCTTGATCAGTTAGTTTGTTTGGGTTATTATTTGACTTTGGTGTTTTAACACATTAGTTCTGAGGCGATCTACTGGATCAATACCAAAACATTTTGTACAAATTTCAGTCATTCCTACACCACATATGTAAAAATAAAATGTGGCACAGGTTTGAAATACTGGAATTACCCCTTTCAAAATCACATCCCAAAGACTCTGATCTCTGAATAGAGACAGGGGTTACCATTTCTTCCCCATTAGTAACCATTATTATCACATGACTGACATTCCATCCTTGAATGATGACAACTGAGCCAACTAATGAAGACAGTGAGACAAATTTGCAGATTTACTACTTTGTTTTTTATGGTATTTGTGCCAGTCTGCGACTTGGACTCAGGTTCCACTTAAGTCACACACACAGTGACTTGAGACTCATCCTCAAAAACAATACAGACTCGACTTGGACTCAAGATTTGTGACTCATGAACAATCTTTATTATTATTTTTCACTTTGGGGTGCATCAACGTTAAGGACATGCTGATGAGCTAAATTTAATTTACTCCCTTATTATCATGCGTAACCTTATGCATCTGGTAAGCAATGCGTCAAATTGTCTGGTAGCGCAGGGGGAGCTTTTTCAAGGTGTCAGCGGAGCTTATCATCATACAACACAGGGTTGCATTATGAAATGAGAGTTGTAGTCCATTCATGCTTCATGCATTTTTCCTGGCTCTGCTTCTCTGTTACAGTGCGTAACCTCGGTCTCCGCTTTTTTTTTTCTTTTTTTTTTTTTACAGCAGTCAGATATATTTGTTCCAAGCCCTCATCCCCTCATGGAGAATGTTAGATATTCTACTGTGCTGCACAACTGGGGTACATTTGTGGTTCTGTGATGTGCCATGAAGCATGACACAGCGTCTGGGCATAATTTCGTATTGCATTACAGTAGCCTGTTTGAAATGATACACCAAACAACTAATTAAAGCTGACACTATGTGCTAATAGATAAAGAAGTGAAGATAATACAGTACATGCTTAGAATTCCTTAGATATAGTTATGTTCTAAGCATAATGAATGGCATGCAGCACATGTTAGAATACTTACAAACAACAGACTTGAGACTTGACTTGGACTCTAGCTCAAAGACGTGCAAAAAATGACTTGTGAGCATCTCTGATTTGTATCTGTTGGGCTGGGATAAGTGAGAACTTTTTCTCATTATGGAATAACATAGACCATACCAATAATATTTCTGTGTCATGTTATTCAACTGTATAATTTTGTGACTTTAAGACACAATTTAGCTCAATGGATAATTTCTATAATATGCATGAATTGATGTGCTCTTACCAGTGTAGAAACGCAGAACACACTTAAATACTGGATCCTCCTTTTTTTAAATAGTTGGACAAATGGTGCAACTAATTGCAATGCTCCCACACTTACATGGGGAACAATCCTATTTGCATCTGCTGGCCTCAGCACTCGTCTTGCCAATTCGCTCATCATCCATATGCATGGTTGTATCAGTTTAGCACATGAGCCGAAAGACTGTGATTCATAGTGACTCTATAAACGCGTTGATTCAGTGTTTCAGTTTCGTATGTGCTGTGTCCCTTCGCTTGACAGCCTGCTGAATGCATCAATATGATGGCTCCTGGGCAGCCACACAATAGGGGCTGCAGTTACATTATTTCAGCAGGTCTTTCAGAGCCAAACGCCTAAATTGCTATGCTTAGGGAGCTACAGGCACTATGTCAAACATGGATTTGGTTTAATGTGTCACGGATGGCTTCATTTCATTCTCAGTCCTCTGAAAGTTGGAGTCTTCTCAAAAATTGAAATATTGAAAAGCATAAGCTTGTCACATCCAACCCATAAAGAATGAAGAGGAATAACTTTCAGTGCCATGCAATATTGAATGTACTGGGACTTGGAATTCAATTATAAAACTGAGCTGACCCTGGAATGTATAGCGCAAACTCTCGGCATGTATAAGTGGATTGTCATTCATCAGAGGAATAAAAAGGATGTATGTGGTTCATTTTGACATGGACTGATAAAAATTTGAATTCCCCCCATTTTGATGTGTTGTATCTGTCTGAGAGTGTTTCACAAGTCTCTTCAACATTAAAAGCTTTTTTTTTTAGCCAAGTGGCATGGCTCTATGGATGGTGTTGATCTGTCTGTCCACCACTTTGGTCCTCATTCAAATATCTTAACAACTCCTTGATGAATTGCCATTAAACTGGGTACAAATGTCCATGGATCCTCTTGCATTTACAGTATGATCCCTTGGTCCCCTTCTTCTAATGCTAACCATAGGTCAACGGGTTCACCTGTCTGGTGACAATTATTATTATCAAAAAGATGGAGCATGCTGGGCCCATAACCCAGAGGTTTATGAACTGAAACTTTCCTCTGCGATGTGAAGATGTTATCAACCATGAGGGCTCCATCTAATCCAACCTGCTCTATGCCAAGATTTAAGACTATATTCATCCATTGCCACAAGTGTCTAAACTGGAAATATGGCAATATGGTCCTGTTTGTTGCAAGTCCTCTTGGTTCTTGATTTTGGTCCATCGTACTGGGCCCATGGCTGTAGCTGCCGTTTTTTTCTGAGAAATACCACTGGTCCAAGCAAATGATATCTCGAGATATCCGAGGTAGTAGGTATCCGAGTGGTCCAAGGTGCTGGACTAAAGCTCCAGTCTTTATAGAGGCATGTATTGGATGTCCACTTTGGACAATCATAGTTTCTTAACTGCTTGTGTAAATATGTTGTTGCTGTACCTTAGCCAGGGCAAAAGGCATGGTGATTCAATTGTGCAGCTACGTGGTTTCATTGTGTAGAGTTGTTTGGTACTTGCAGACTGCTGAAGCAAAAATTGAGCTGCAACATTTGTCAGTGACATGAACTGGATGTTAATGATGGCCAAAGGCAGATATTTGACTTTTCATGATTAAAAATTCTTCTCATCAAAGGAAAAACAAGTGTGAAACTGATGCCAGTGTCACTAAGCAACATCAGTGCCAGATGGCCGTAATGTTCCATGTCAATATCTGACAGCTAAGTACTATTAAGAATATCATTGTTCTGTGATTTTTGTCTCGATCAAGTCAGGTGTCCCAGGAAATTAATTCTTTTAAAAAGGCGGTAGTGTGGTTGAGTGGTCTAAGGTGCTGAATTTAGGCTCCAGGTTCTATAGAGGTGGTGGTTCAAATCTCACCACTGCTGTCTTAGCTCTATTTACTTGGACTGATCAGTTCAGTCTCAGAGTTGAGAGAAGAAGTCCACAATCTCTGTCTTATGGCAAAAGACTGGGAAAACTCATGTCATTGTATGGCTATATGTAGTGTGTGCTTTCCCTTTTGATGTCTCCTATCACCGTTCCTCTCCACTGACTTCTTCAGAATGAAAGTGCTCAATGTGTCCACTTTGCTGTGTTGTTTGGCTGCATATTTAAACAAGGAAGAGAGTTTCCCAATCTGGTCCTGTTTGTTGCAAGTCCTCTTGATTTAGCATATACTGGCAAGAAAGTAACAGATTGCAGATTCACATCTTTGTCGCATTAACAGAAAGCAGAGTGGCGCAGAGGAAGCGTGCTGGGCCCATAACCCAGAGGTCGATGGATCGAAACCATCCTCTGCTATTCTACGATGTTGCCAACCAGCAGGGCTCCATCTAATCTATCCCCTGAACTCACTGCCATGATGCAAGTCTACTATGCACCCATCACCACAACTGTCTGAATGGAGATGTGTGTTGTTTCAGCCTTTAACTGTAAATTGCTCCACCAAAAAAAAAAGCATACCAGGACTGTGACACCTGTGCTTTTCCTATGGTGAACCTAATACTTGTCTTCATCATCTGTGATGTGAAAACATCAGAACACAGTCAGAAAAGCAGCACACCATGAAGTGTTGAGTTGGCACACTGGAGTCAGCTGATCTCTGCATCTATCATCCTCCTCCACTTCCATCACAGTTTGTTAATTTCAGCACTCTTTATTGATATCAGTGCAAAAACAGTCATCATTACAGATGAGTCCTCCTCCTCCTTGCTCTGCAGGTGCCAACCCTCGCCTAAACTATAAGGATTATTTCCAACATGTGTGAACATGTCTGATTCAGATAATCTCCTAATGTGTACTGCATGTGTGAAAGGGAATATTCAGATGATGTCTGGACCTGATTCTCAAGACATTGTTCAGATTGCATGTGTGAAAACAGCTGTGTTGTCTAGATATCTGCAGTGAAAAAGTTCACCCTAACCACAAACACAAACAAACAACAATGACAACAAAAAACGTGCAGAAACAAAGTAAAAGAATAAGATAGGAATTAAACTGAATCCCATCTCACTCTTAAGTTTGTCCTTTCTGCAGGTTGTGGAAGTGTTTCCATGGCAACGGTTCAGCCAATACACCATATGAAGCCTTTTCCCTACACCAAATGGAACAGGCTTTGCAGGATCTGGCTCATCAGTGCTGCCAGTGAAACACACTGATGAGAAGTCTGAGCAGCTGTGGCAGGGATGGAAAACTTGTTGATAACTCTTCAGTTTTATGTTTTTTTTTAAGAGAAAGGTGCCTTGTTCCAAAGCCAGTAAAATTTTAGCAAGGGTTGATGCCTTTCTATGCTGTCACATGTAGCGTGTGATGTGTAGTATTTTTCACATGTGACTTGGCTATCATTCCCCCTTGGGTCTGTGAATTCCTCGCCTGCCCACAAGTGGGTTAAGCATTTGCTCTGGAGTAAAGGTACTCTCAGTCCACTTTCCAAATGTCTGTCACATCTATCTGTATTCTTGTGTTTTGATATTGGGTCCTTGAGAATTTGCGTGATATTGTGTGTTGATATTGGGGTTCTCGATACTCTGGTGTCATGATATTGGGATTCTTGATCATTTAGAGTGTTGATATTGGGGTTATGATTAGTTTGAGTGCTGATATTGGGGTTCTTGATATTTTTGAGTGCTGATATTAGGGTTCTTCATAATTTTCAGTGTTGATGTTGGGGTTCTTTGACACCAGGTGTAATGGCATTGAGATTCTTGATATTGGCACTCTTAATTCTCTGGTGGAATGACATTGGGGTTCTTGATAATTTGGAGTGTTGATATAGGGGTTCTTTATACTCTGGTGTAATGACACGGGTTCATGATAATTTGGAATATTTATATTGGGGTCTTGATATTGTGGTGTGATGATATTGGGGTTCTTGATCATTTGCAGTGTTGATTTTGGGGTTTTTGATATTTTGGAGTGTTGATATCTGGGTTATTGATCATTTGAAATGTTGATGTTTTTATTTTTAGCATTAATTTGTGTATTTTTCTTTCTCTTTATTTCTCTCCCTTATATGTGGTCACTTTAACAACCTTTATTCAGTTTTACCATCAGAGAAATCAAATCAATTCTGTGCCACATGCAAACTTGATGTTGTAGTCACGCATAAATAAAGGGTGCTAATAAATTTGGAATTGAATTCCTAGTTACTGTGGTCATTGCAGCGTGTCACACACTTTTATTGGTAGATGCAATTTAGAAAATTAGGAAATGATTCTCCATTTGACATCTGACCTCCGTGTATGGGTTTTGTTTGAGTGGATCTGAAGGATTCTGAGTTCATGAAATTCATTTATAAAGGGACTAAATGAGTTTTTGAACCAAGTGTGGAAATGAATAGAAAACAACTGTGGAGTATGACAGCAGTAATAGATTTTTATTCTCTCTGGCTTGTTACTTCCCTGTTCAGAAGTCAAAAGGTATTAGACCCTAATGTCTGTATTTAGAATTTTGTATTTAAAGTCTTTGAAAACTTGGCTTGAAACAGTGAAAATGCATGTGTGATATCTAAGTTTAATTTCTCATTAAGCATCCACAAAGATCTGAATGAACATATATGTTCTTACCTATTAGCAAACCTGGTTCAAAACCAGCCCACGTGCCTCATGAGTCCCAACAAGGAAGCTCAGTAATGTCCTCCTAGGTGAGGACTGCTGTGGACGCAGGCAGCAGCAAAATGTATTTTAGCCTCCCAAACAAAGGACCTCCTAAAAAAAATCAATATCGGTTTAAGTGTATGCAGTATTATGGAAAATGTTTGCCATATTGCTTTGTCATCAGACAGCGTCGCTACTCTTTTTACAACCAGCACATGGACAGAAACAATCTTTTTAATAGGCAAGGACACGGGAGATGTGTTAGTTAGTTTGTGGTATTGTTTGACTTCAGTGTTTTAACACATTTGTTTGGGTCTGCACTAACGTTATTTGCTGCAGATCGAGGCAGATTTTGCAGATTTTAGACAGGTTAATTCACTGTTTGTGTTAACGAAGTGATATACTGTAATGTTGTTGAGTTGGCTCAGACTCAGTGAGCAGGTGCAGCAGTGGGAGCAGAGAAGTTTTGTTGCACCCACATAACAACTGATGTGGATTTTTGATGATTGCTTTGTGGAAGTCTCCGAGCACAAACATGCCCAATTCAAACCCAATACTGGAAAGTGCACACAGACACACAATATTTCAAATTTAAATTAAATCTAATTTCTATTTTTTTTCATGTGCTTACTGTTATCAGTTACATGGTTCGAAGACTATAGTGGGTTTTGGTTTACAGAGGCTTTAATGTGTTTAAAAATTGTATTCACATCACATAAAAACTTTGATGATCAATGCAAAGAGGAATG
The DNA here is from genome assembly GCA_027495735.1 of Lutjanus campechanus. NCBI lineage: Eukaryota > Metazoa > Chordata > Actinopteri > Lutjaniformes > Lutjanidae > Lutjanus > Lutjanus campechanus. Next base: position 1,012 of record JAJHUR010004179.1, on the reverse strand, counting down.
TGAGTCTGTCTGATGGATTGCCATGACATTTTATACAGAGATTTGTGACCCCCAGTGGATGAATTATGACTTTATGATCCTCCGACTTTTCCTCTAGCACCACCAGTAGGTCAGAGTTTTAACTCATTCACTGATATATCTCAACATGCATTTGATGGATTGGCAGCAAGTTTTGTACAGACATTCATGGTTAACAGATGTTGTATCTTCCGGCTTTTCATGGGACACAGTGACACAGCACATGTACATGTGTGGCAAAGACTTTACCGCAGGTTAGTTAATGTTGTTACTGAGTAAATGACGTGTGCTGATTATGCCTGTAGATCCAAGTGAATCACAGAAAAGAGCCTTAAGTGATGGTATAAGTTTTTACTGTGAAAAAATATGTCTCTACCATAAAACACCTGATTTTAGAATAGAGTTTTGTTTATCAGTCTGTCCGCTAGTGGGTGTTTGAATGTTCAATGTTTTATATTTACTTTACATAAATTGAACTGACATACCTTATGATAATGAAACTTGTAAACAGCATTAAAAAACAGGGAATGGGGCTAAATCAAGTGAAGTTTTAGCCAGCTGCTCAGACCTCTTACCTCCCCTTGTTAACTTGCCATCGTCTCTCTCCGTCCCAGACAGTAGCAGACAGAGCAAAGGGACAGAAGGGTTGTTTAGCTGATTATGTTGGTCTTAAATCATTATCTGGCTAAGTTTTGTGCAAGTTAGAATCTACTTTCTTGACACTGGCTTTGAAATACCGGTTACATGCTGTCATTCCGACATTTCGCAATTCCGACATACTGCGATTTCGACATATCACCATTTAGACATATCACCATTACGAAATACCGCTATTCCGACACGAAAACGTCTCACCATTCCGACAAGGCTTTCCTTGTAATGAAATGTGCGTTACTCCCAGTGTGTGCGTCTGTGTGGGGCAGGGGCACTGTCCGGTGCTGAACTGAAGAGACCCTGCGTTTTGCTTCTGTAAAGGAATAAATATTTGCTTTCC
>JAJHUR010004170.1:2566-21500 GCA_027495735.1 Lutjanus campechanus | reverse complement strand
TTTGGTGTACTGAAGATCTTCACTTATCATCACATCGGCATAGTGGTGAGTACATACAAAATGGCTTATTCTCGCAGAGTGGAGTATCACTTTAACCAAACTGCTTTGGCTGCCCAAACCACAGACTCAGGATGCAAACGCCAGTCTCTGGGGTCAAAGTCCTCTCCACCACTGACAGTTACATTCATGAACAAGTACAGATAGTAAATCCTATATGTATGTCAAATCATGAGGTATTTTGCCCACATTATTTTTATTGGCACAGTAGTCACTTCTGTAAAATCTATGTTGTGTTTTATTTCCTAGTCTTTGGGTGTTTCCCAGATACTTCAGGTCGATGTTGCAGGTTCAGACACTTGACTTTGTAGCTCGGGTTAGTTTACTCAGTCCCTGTCAGAGGGGAATAGTTACTGCAGGTCTGTTTTGGCGCATCAGTCCCTGCTGGCTGTGGATCGATGTGTATTTCACATGATATGTCACACTGGCGAACGTGTGAAGTTCTGCAAACTGGATAATAGAAAGTTGATTTTCATTTAACTTGCTTGCTTATACACTCTTATTTCAAAACTTCCGAGTTTTTGATGTGTGTTTTGATATTTTCTTCATTCCAGATTTTTTGCAGATACTCACGTCTCATCTGTACACAACATCCCGCTTTCAGCCGCCATGATTTTTTATCTCACATAATACACCATTAGTTCACAGAGGAAGTGGTTTTCACATTTTGAGGACACTCTGTGGAGCTACATCAGAGCTCACTCAAACCAAACCCCATACAGGGCTGTAAGACACTGCCATCATTGTGTCCATTCTCACCTCCTCCATCACCATCTGCTGCCACTGCAAAGGACAAGGGCACACTGCAGCGCTCGCTCCACCGAGAAGGTGATTGGCTGCAATCTGCTGTCCCTCCAGCACCTGTGCGCCTTTCAGACCCTGAGGGATGCAGGTAAGATTGCGGCTAACTCCCCCTGCCAACCCAGACACAAACTTTCTCAGTCAAAGAAAAGAGAAAAAGAAATCTTGATGGTGTGAATTTCAGTAACTCAAAATAGAGAAAATCCTTTTTCTATTTAACTGTCATGGAGATGCTCTATTGAGGTGATGTGTCGTAATGTGTAGCAGAGTGAGTGTGTGACTTTGGTTGAGCCAATGTGAGACAGCAAGTGACAGTGAATGCATGCTGAGTAGATGAAAAGGTGAGCGGTGAAGTTGTCAGTTTGGCAGTAAATGTACAGATTACGTTTGATTTTGTCAGCGAATAAAGGCTGCAGCCTCTCAAGAACAAAGCAAAGCTCCCGAGTGTGTTGCTACGAACATCAGCTTTTACACAAATCTGATCAACATTTTTCACAATTTTCTGACATATTAAAGACAAAGCAACTCATCAACTGATTGAGAAAATAATTGACAGATTCATCAACTGTGAAAATAACCCTTAGTTGCAGCCCTAGAAATATATAAAGGTATGTAAAAATAGACACCTATCCACCTTATATTAACATAAGGTGTTTGCCATCTACTTTTAGATTTTTCTGTTTTTTATTAATGCTTCTCAATGTCCATTACTTTACATCTTACATTTTTATACTTACTGTGTCTCATTTGTGTAAATCCACTTGTCAGTAGAGTTGGGCACCAATCTCTATACTTTCAGGAGACAGACTGAATGATGTCAGTACTACTGCGCACCAATTTACATTAAATCGATCTGTGCCAAATTTCAGTATATAAGAGAACACCTGGGTAAAAGAGTACTTTCAATTACTGAGAGAAAGAGAGAACGTTATCCTTCCAGTTTGTTCAAGACACAGACAGTGAGCCTAAAGTGGTTGTAAGTGTGGTTACACTTAAACTTGACACAGACGACACTCTCTGTAAAGCTAATAAGGGCAACACGTGCAAACAAAATAGATACAATACAATTTTTTCTGTTATTACCGCGAGAGTAAAAAGGTACTGTTGGGTCCTCGTATCAAATTCCAAGTACTGGTACTGTATCAGTTCAAAAGTGAACGGTACTCGAACCCTACTTGTCAATAAATCTGACTCAATTACATGCAGTTGTGCAATACTCCAAAATCACTGATTATATTAGTATTATTAAACCAATGTCTAATGAGTACAGTTATCATCACAAGAGAGATCATCCTTTATAGCTCCTTTAATAGCGATGGCATTATGTTTGAAAGGTTTGTCTTGGTTCACAATACTGTAGTACAGCATATTGTCAGATTTAATTTAGTGCTTTAAATTCAGCTATAAAAATAATTACTCCATAAACATAACTATTGTTTAAAATATATCCACAACAGCTCAGGGTCTATCAATAATCTGCAGCACTTTAGTGCTTTGTCATCACTCAGTGTACATGTTTCATGTTTTGACATTTAAAGTTTTCCTTCTTCAGGCTTCACAGGGCAGGAGGGACAATCTACTGCTGCAGTGACACTGCCGCCACAGATGCCCATTCATCTGGCCTTTTGTTTGTCCTAGTGAAAGTCGCCGTCATTGGATCACAGCCTGAGTCATTTGTTACTGTAGCGTTTGCTGTGTGAAACCACAAAGCGTGACAGCCCATCTGGACCGGGCACAAATCAAAGAGCCCATAATACAGCAGACAGATGTTGTCCTCTGTCCGCCCACACGCCTTTCTGTGCTGATGCAGACAAATATTTGATTCCATTCACACATTCAGCCTGTGATGGCGAGAAATAATGTTCCAAGACAAGGTAACAAATTACAATGTAATTAGCACATTTCACACCGAACACTCAGAGCCCATAATGTTGATTTCAACAAATTGCCTTCAGGGATACAGCAATCAAATTAAATATATGCATAATCCAAACTCTACAGAGGGCTTTCAGGTGAAAACAAACCGCCTGGCAATCATATTAGAAGTCCTGTATTCATGGTAATCTGCACGTGAGCAGCTGAGTCCACATCTAGCAGTGCAACTTGTTTATACTGACTCATCTGAAAACATATGGTCAACATCTGTATATATTTTTTTGAGTGGAAACTAATTATTTTTCAATCTGTTGGATTTGTGCTTTGACAGCTACTTTTAGAAGTTGTGTTCCTCAATCCACAAAGTGTGTGGGCACAGAGACGAGGCCGTAAAGACTAAGCAGTTTTCTTGTGTCACGACTTGTGTCTCATCAGGAGCCGTTGTGTGCCCTCTGGCTGAAGTTACGGAGTGGAACGCACCAGCCACCTTCCTGTTTCCAGCAAGTGTCAAGACCGTTTAAAGTATGGCTGAGCTAAAACAGAGCAGGCAAACGTGGAGTCGACTTTTTAAGCCAACCGTTATCACGGCTTTCCGATTTATATTCACGATAGCGTTTAAACCAGTGCAACGTGTCTGTTAAAGGAATTTCTTAGCATAATGTGATGTTTATGGCTTCTGACTGATATGGGACAGAGTGGGTCCTTCTCATTAGTTTTCGTTATGCCACGTTTCTAGGACAGAATCTGTATGCAGTCCCCAACATTGGCTGGTAAGTGGACAAAATGTTTGTCAAAAGGTGCTGAGTCTTACCCGTTCAGAAACTAAATTAATTAGAATTAGAAATCAAGTTTAGTTGAGAGCAATTATATCTTATTTCTAGTTTGAACACTGATGTACTGGACTAGTATTACCAAGGTGCGTCATTTTCATGCAGCACGTACGCACAGGATAACTTAAGTCCGTACTTAACTCAAATTCACTGACATTATCACCCAGATATGATGTCTAGGGCTCTGTGTATGATCAGCGTTTCAGAAGCGAGGCATCTGTTCTTCATCAGGCTTCAATAATGTAGTTTAGAGTTGTTTTGCTCACTTTCTGCATTTCTTACAAGCATAAATCCGCTGCTAACCTTCTCTGTCATCATTAGTCATTATAGACGTTGATATAGATGATCTCACGGCACAGCTGTTGACTGCTGTTCAACATATTGTGAGCCGAAATCAAATTTCATACTTCTTCAGTTGTCTGACAACAGAAAAAAAAAGATGAACTAGACGAGGTCACTCAGTAGAGTGCAGATCCTTGCCAAGCAACAGATGGTGAAGCACCTACTGCAATGCCACCACAACTGCCAGATGCAACCAGCGGAGATCTGCAAAGTTCCACCAACATTAACACGAGCCTGACATATGTTGTCCCAGCTGAAACAAGATCAAACTGAAGCAGCTGTTGGATCACTTGTGGCCCCATGTGGCTCATTAAGAAGAGTGAGAAGTCAACTGTTGTATAATACATACGTATAATGTATGAAGCAAAGACTTTGAAGGAATTTATTATGGAACTCAGCACTGTATTGACCTGACTTTTTTGTATTTTAGATTGTATTCTGAGTGTTATTTTTGCTTCACTCTGTTATATGATTCATGGCGATCTCAACAATTTCCACCCTGCTCAACAATAAAGTTGTTTTCTGTATTCTATTCTGTTTCAACCCTGGCTATTGCATGCTGTTTCACACGGTTTGCAGTCATTGTGCTAAGCTAATTTAGCCAGCAGCGGGCGGTAGCTTCATATTTACCACACAGATATGAGACCTATATCAATCTCCTTATCAAGCTCGCAGCAAGAAAGCAAGTTGGGAGTATTTCCCAAGATATCAAACTTTTCCTTAAACTCCTACTGTAACTCTGCGCCGCCCAATCAGATGACTTTTCCTATTCCTATAATCTGTAAAGAGTTATGACAAGAAATCTGTAATGTGAACATATGAAATTCACAGAGGATAGAGAGCAGTGGCCTCTGTAATCAGCATTTTAAAAGATCTGAGTGTCTGCTCTGTGTACGCTCTCTCACCGAGCTGGGAAAGTCACATGCACACTTGAACCGGGTGATATCAATAACATTATCACTCCATCTGCCCAGAGACTCCGTGTATGCAGCATATAGGTCACAACAGTCTGCTCTCCCTAAGCTGAAAGATACTGTAAACCTTCTAAAGCACAGGCCCCAGAGGTACTTGAGAACATCTCCTTCAGATTGAATTGATTTACTGGTGTTTCTTTACCATATGTCCACTGAAAGCCCCTATGGAATCCAGGAAAATGAGAATGAATGGGCTCAAAGCAGCATATATATAGACTCTACTGTAACAATTGTCTCTTTTCTCTACAGAAAATCATATGCCATCAGCATTATTGAAAAGATCCTTTAATGTTAATGTTGTGGCAGGTAAACATTCATGCCTGTGTCCATGTTTACTGAAAAAGGGAATTAGAAATGGTCTGACATGGCAATTAAAAAGAACGTATTACAATCACATAGATTCAGTTTTGCAACACAATTTTTTTTAAAAGTTGGGACATCTAGTAAAACGTAAATATCTTGCTGTCTGTCTAGGGAATTAGTGTGCGTGTGACAAATGATAAAGACCGTGTGACCCTGGGTTCAAAGGTCCACCGCGTCCTAACCACGTTTCTGGAAAAAAAAAAACACCACGTTTGGAGCCACTTGATGCAACTCTGAGATATGATGAATGCCCTCGCTCACCCAGCCTCTTTCATGAAGTGCAAGGTCATTGATTTCTCCTGCTCTGTTGTTGCCGCTGCTCGGTACCAGACCATAATACACGGCTGCTAATTCTAAGGAATGGCACACACACACTTCAGTAAAGCCCCATGCCTGAAGGGAATTGGATATTGGATGTTATCTCCCTCAGTGCTGGGACCACACTGTGACAAATGAAGGCCTTGGCATGTGCTGTAGCCATAAATCCAAGTACTATAGCTTCCATCAAGACATGTGTAAATCACACTGACTCAAATAATTCTTAATTAATGAATATCTGAGGAGCAGTAAAAATAGTTTCTAGGCTGTATCTCTTTCCATATTATTTCTTAATCCACTGGAGCGTCAGTTTCACAGCCAGGGCAACATTTTTCATGCTGGTACATAGGCAGTTGCAGGGTAATTGATGAAGAAGTCTAATAACAAAAGAAAAGCTGATACAAACAGAAAACAACTTTGTTTTCAAGTGATTTTCTACCATGAGGTTAATGGTGTATAGCACAAAGTGAAGTAATGACCCCGTCTTGGTTAATTAGTCTCCTACACGCCTTCCTAACAGTTATTCAACTCATCTGTCAGTGGATCCTCTTATTGACTGCTGGAGAGACACTCACTACAATTACACACACACGCACACACACAAGGTCTGTTCCACACATCTGTTGACACGTACATGCTTTTCTCACCTTCGGGTTATTATTAAACTGTAGTTTTTCCAACTGATGCAGTGAGCAGCTTCTCATTTCTTAAACAACCATGTCAGAAGACATATCCTGTGGTCGTGGAAAAGATGTTCCTCTGTTTCAGAAGAGTCAAATTATTGGCCTGCATCAAGCACACAACGTGAAGAGAACTCAAGGGACTAAACAGCTGTGCAGCCTTAAGAAAACCACTTATCAGTGAGGCTAATCAGATTTTTTTTAAAAAAGGGCTTCAATTTGCTAGAGAGCATAAAGATTGGACACTGGAGCAATGGAAAAAGGTCATGTGGTCTGATGAGTCCAGGTTTACCCTGTTCCAGAGTGATGGGAGCATCAGGGTAAGAAGAGAGGTGGATGAAGTGATGCTCCCATCATGCCTAGTGCCTACTGTACGAGCCTGTGGGGCAGTGTTATGATCTGGGGTTCCTTCGATTGGTCAGGTCGAGGTTCAGCAACGTTATGTGCCCAAAAAATGAGGCCAGCTCACTACCTGAATGTACTGAATGAGCTGGTTTTTCTATCAGTGGATTTTTTTTTCTTCCCTGATGGCACGGCCATATTCTGAGATGACAATGTCAGGATTCATCGGGCTCAAATTGTGACAGAGTGGTTCAGGGAGCATGAGACATCATTTTCACACATGGATTGTCCACCACAGAGTCCAGACCTTAACCTCATTGAGAACTTTTGGGATGTGCTGACTTTACACAGTGGTCCGACTCTCCCGTCATCAATACAAGATCTTGGCGAAAAATTAATGCAGCTCTGGACATAAATAAATGTTGTGACATTGCATAAGCTTATCGAAACGATGCCATGGCAAATGCATGCTGTAATCAAAGCTAAAGGTGGTCCAAGGAAATATCAATCAAAGTATTTCTGATTCAGATTCTGATTTTCCATGATGGCCCCTGGATCCGGCCCCTGGGCTACATTTTGCCTAGGTCTGCCCTAAACCAGTTACAATCCTCTTGGGCAGCACTTACAGTAACCCAGCATGCAGTGACGGTGCTGCTGCAAAACTGTGTCAGGGGGGTAACTTGTTTTGTTGAAACATTTGCACATGAAGAACGTGAGCCTTGGCTTTAAAATGTTCAAATCACTGCGAAAGAAAAAGTAACAGCTTCCTGTTCACGTTTGTTCCTTTAGCAAGCCAGGTGCTAATTTGCCACTTTCAGCATTTAGATCACTAGCTCAGAGGTTGTTACTGTTTTCTGTAGCGACAGGGGAACGCAGATATTGGATATGGCAGATGCCGCCTTAAACACATGTCTAATGGCAGGCTTATACACAGTCTACCTCCAGTGAGTCAAACTACTGGAGCTTTGGCCATAGACAAACACCTACAGCTGTTGCATATTTTTATGTTTTAAGAAAATCTTCATCAGAATGATGGTAAGAGGATCTGAAGACTTAAAGAGGAGTTGAAACTCTGAAAAATATGACTGTGGTTTGTTTGATTTGTAGCTTAGGCAAGATATGGCACTGCAACCAAACTTGATCTTCACCTAGATTTGCTAGAAAACTAAATAGTATTTCACTTTTTCAGCAGTAGGGCACAGCCATCTTTAAACAAGCTAGGTTGTGACATCACAGGCATTATTTGTCCCTGTTGTTTGCTTGTTTGCTAGTAGGAGTTTGTGATGTAGGCTTGCTAAAAATGGACAATGCAGAGAGCAAAAGAGACAGAAAAAGAAGAATCACAGGAGGATCCTTTTGTATTACCCCCGGATGCTTAAATGAGTTCTCGCTCAAAGGAGAGCGGTAAACTCGTCCATTTTCGTGTTCTTCTTCTGGGGAAACCTCCAGAATCTTCCAGCAGAAAACTTCAACTGAATGTAGTTTTTAGGCTAAGCTTACCAGCTGTTGACTGGGGCTCACCAGTGTCTCGACTTGGACGTCCCTCAGGGATGTTTTACAGTACTACTGAAGTTGCTCGTATCGGCTCAAAAGCATAGGCAATTGCGGTTTTTAACCTGTTCTTGACTCTTCATCAATGCCCAACTAGTCTGCAGAACACAGACGTATTCAACCTTCTTATCCCACAACAATTCTTGAGACGTTGGCAGCGCCCAGGTTATACAGTAAATACAACATAAAGACACATTTAAAAAAGGGATTTTCTGAGCAATGGCTTACTTTTATGACATAATTTTTATGGTGATACATCTATCTAATTACTTAATTCAAGTTATAAATATGTCTCTTTTTTTGCTATTTCATCTCCACTTTGAGACTGGAATCTTTACACACCACCATAAGATTTAATTTACCGACTGTCAACACCAACAGACTGAAACGGACTCGTCCAACTCCGTCCCATTATTCATGATGCCCAAATCATATTCATAATTGCTTCAACAGTCCTGATGTGTGTCCCTGCCTTAAGAATTTATTCTTTAGTCACAACAGACATTTTGCACTATTGATCTGAGTAAGGAAGGAAATACTGCTTTCCAGCAGTATTTCAGCAGAAAGCAAACAACAGAACTTTAAAACAGTTGAAGCATATTAGTAGTAAAGAAACATTTGAAAGCCTGTAGACTAGTTTGCTTGGTTATAGAGCTGTCTCCATGTGATACTAAAGGCTTGCCTTGAATGCAGCATTAATAAATGTCCTGTTGAGGCTTATTTGTGGATGGAAAAAGTGATTTGTCTTTGATATAATTCTCACTGCTATTATTATTGCTGTTATCATGGTTATTTATCAGTATTTCCTCAGGCTCTGGGAGGAAATGGTCTAATGATGACCAATAGAATATAATAAAATTATATATTTATATTCAATATTAATATTAAAAAGAGACTAAAATATTTGTTTGCCTCAGTTCCTTCTGCGGGCTAAAAATATTCAAGGCACTGTCATCGTTGAGTCATTTCCTACCAACGACTCAGACCATTGTGTATTAATTAACTGTTGTTTACTTTCAAATACAAGCACTCACGAGCGCACTGCCAAGGCTTTTCAAGTACTGACAAAATTGCCAGTTCCGGAGAGGGAATGTTCTTGTTTTGCCAAAGCAATTTAGTTCGAAAGACTCATTAAAAAGGATAACATTGTTATTTTCCCGGGCATATTTTTACCAAACACTCCTGGCTCGGCTGTGCAAGTATAAATCATCATTCCCTTGGAACGAGCACATAAATTCACAACCGGTAGTTTACATCTGACCGGCAAAACTTCAAGAGGCCAATGTTTATGTTGTGTTTATTTAATTTTACATCCAGATGGAATAAAGGCCTCTGGAAATGTATCAAGAAATGATTTATTGATCTGTTGACAATATGAAAACACTCGTGTAAAAAAAAAAAGGAACTTGTAAAACTCAACGCAATACAGTATATCAGTAGAGCTCATTATCAGTAACAATGTGCTGCAAGTCCTTGTGTCAACTACTCAGACTGTTATTATTGTAATTACTACAGTTCCCAGCAAAGGAGGAAGCCTTAGGTGGCACTTCTTTCACTCTCAGCGGCGCATGCTATTTTACTGACAACATTGCGTTATGATTAACACTTGAGATTAAAATATCTCTGCTGCTGTCAGCAGCCAGAGGGAAAGTTCCAACTCTGCCCCTCAAACAAAATGACACTGTAAATATTTAAATTAATATTTTAGTGGAATCATCCTTTAACTTGTAATGACATACAAGTGGCCTTTACACCGACACACTCTCAATCTTTCCCTACATGAATGCATTCAAATAAAACCTACCTATATTAAATGTAAACAGACAGCGACTGTCGTTTGTTTGGTTTTGTCATTCTGTAATATGATATTGTGCTCCGGTCCAAATTATAGCATAACACTGCACATTCTTGTCTGGTTTCTGATGTCTGAATTGCTGCCCGCATCAGATTTTTCTGAATTTTGCCCTTATTCCAAAAGAACAAAACAACATTCCTACTGAGCTGTGTACATGGCTAATGAGTGATGAAGTCCTATGGCTCATACATCATACCTAAAGTAAAAGCATGTCAAAAACCTTCTGTGGGCTTTTCTTTTATACATGCATCTATACGCCAGATTTGCAAACTGTTGCCTACTTGGTTTGTTTACAGGCAATGTCAGGTGAAGCAAACTGCAGTAAAAAACCCAACTGGGATGAATATTCCCAATGCACTGTACACATGTACGATTAAAAATCCTAAAATCAGCAGTTTAACAGAGTCAGAGCCGAGCCCCAGCGCAAGATTATTACACCAGGCCCTGTCCGTCACAAAGAGACAGAATACTGTATAACCTGATGTCAGTAGTGGCTGAAAGAAGTAAAAGCATGCAGCTTTAAAATGACCAAGCAATGGCGAAATGTACTGCACACTATCATTAGCAAAACAGACCGCTGTGATATAGTAGAGGGGTCAGCAAGGCCATAGTCCTGCATAGCCAGACCTCTCTCCACAGCACTCAGCATTGGAGAAAGGTCTGGCTTCACGCGTACACATTCTGCTATGAGGGAGAAGACACGCTGCCTGGTTTTCATTTATTTAAACCAATCACAAATGTCTTGGGGTGGTGGCCATGCCCGGGATGCAGCGACGGTGCTGCTGCAAAACAGTGTAGAGGGGGAACTTATTTTGGTGGAACATTTGTGGGTCAGGAGGTGAGCTCTGGCATTAAAATGACTACATCACTGCAAAAGAAAAAGTAACAGCTGATAGCTTGTTAACAGCCGTACCATTAGCATCCAAGGCCCTAATTTGCAGTTTTGAGCGTGTAGGTTGCAGCTAGGATGTTATCCTTGTTTCCCAGGGACTTAAAAAAAAACGTAGATAGCGGGTGCTGTGATGCCGCTTGAAGGAAGCAACCAATGGCAGGACTTACACCTGTAGTGGGCATCCAATGAGGCAAACTAGCAAGGCCAAGATAGTGATAGCCCACTTGGCAAAATGTGGTGTTGGAGCACCATAATTTGAAAACATAATTATTGACCGACAGCGCACCATCACACAACTACCTGGTGACAGCGCACTTTTGCAGTAGTATTGCACATGTGCGCAATTGCAATAACCCAGAATTCCACACAGGCACACTTACAGTTCTGAACATCAAATTATACATTAATCCTTACTTAAACCTAATTTAGAAACTTATCATGGAGGTATGAGTCAATAAACTACATGCTTGCAAAACTTATTTGTGTTATTGTAATGTTATTTATTTTTTAGGCTAAAACCCAATAATAAGTAATATCTGCATATCCCATATGTCTTAATTGGAAAATGTTACATTTGGACTGCAAACAAACACGATATGCTGTTTACATGACCGTAGCAAATTCAGTATATTGTCATATTCAGACAACAGTGTAAAATTAGTGTGTGTAAACGTAGTCAGTGATGGCTGGTTGCTCTCGTTGAATCAGAGCTTTGTAAGAAGGATTAAGAGAATGGGAACACCATCTTCAGCCAGAGAATGTCACAAAAATACAAGCTGTCTTACAGATATAACAACTCTTAAATCCACCTGTTTCTTTTTAGCGGCATGACTAAACAAAGAACTGCACCTTGCAATCATGACCAAAGTTTCTGCATCGACTCACAACAAAACCAGAGTGATTTTGTACAGTCGGCAAAAGAACCCCCACTTCTGAACAAAAAAGGGCTAAAATAAAAACAACAAAATTGAACTTCTGGGTTGGACTTTGTTTTGTCATGTATGTCATTTTGGACAAATTACCACATTCAGTTGCACATAACATTTTTCCCGGTTGTGCAGTATTTCAGCACGGTTATGGAGGCAATATCCTGCACGGTGACACTGAACATCAATTAACATTTTAACACCAAAGGATTTACAAAACGTTCCAAATATTCGCCTTCTGCTCACTAGACTTTATTCCTGTCATGAGTCTTGTCAGAACCTCTCAGGGATAAATCTGGACCACTTCAGAAGTAATCATTACAAACTTTATGAAACCTAAATGCTTCAAATCTGAGTAAATTTTTCACTGTCACTGCCAGTGATTGGAGCTCCGCCAGTCAATTTCAGGTTGGAAGGGGGCCTCAGATTGTGTAATTTGGTTTGCTTGCTGGAGCAATCTTTTAATTTGCATTTGGATTAAGGACACCTTCTTCAATTTTCAAGATATTGCTGGAAAATACTAACACATTTAGCTACCAAAGGGTCCTGTGGCCTGGTCTGACGTTTCTGTAGCTGCTTCACATTAAGACCCAGACTTTCTTTATCTCTGCACACAGTTCGGAAAACAAGAGCAGCGTGAAGACAGCACTGACCCCCACAACCGCCTCGAACACAGCATGCAGAGATGGGCACATCTGCACACTCTGTTCTTATTACTAACGGAGACTCTATTTGAGATTTAATATCCTCTTGTCAGCAGAGCAGGTGCAGTCTGTTGAAGGGCTGTATTACACACAGAGGCAGCCCTCAGATGTCTGTCTTGCTCTATAGTTGGATCAGTGGCAAACACATATTTTTAGATTTCTGAGGTGCTCGGCTTTCTTTAGGTCTCTTTAAGCAGCTCACAGGTGTGACAAAATATGGATGATGGAAGTCAGCCCTTAAGGGTATTTTGAAATTATTGCCTGCATTAGTCACCACACTATTTTCATTCCAAAAGAACACAATGTAATGCAGCTTTACTACTCGTTTCCAGTCTTTGCAGCACACTGTCTGCCTAATTGTGCACTTCCACGACTGTCACATTGAGTGGTCCTGTCAATAATGAGCACGAAAATGAATTACCATCTCATCAGACTCTGAAAATACACATTTCAGTTGAAACAGGAAAATGAATCCTGCAGTAGTCAAGCGCCAATGTCAAGTGCACTACAGAAGCACGTAAAAGAAGTGACAGGGACTAAAAAACATCAATTAAGTAAGTAAATACGCCTTGAATTATTTGAAAGATTGAAGGGAAACTTCAGTTTATTTTCAAACTGGACCCTGTTTTCTCATGCTTTTGTGTGTAGGTGACTAATGGGGACAATCATTTTTGAAATTGGTCCAGTACTGAGCGAGAGCGCAGCAGCCAGCACCCACAAAACAGGCTGCAATGCAGTCCTCACAGGCAATTGCACACTGCCAATGTACGTCCAATTAAAGAGCTTGTTTTTAGCTACTAAGAGGTTTCAGATTGCTATTCAAAGTGTCTGACAACATCATGGAAAAGATCCCTACAGAGACAGACCTTTTTGTTTAACCAGACACAGCCATTATATCGTCCCTGTCAAACTCACGATACTCCATTTACAAAAAACCAGCAATTTTATCATTGTAAAACACGCTTCATTCAGACTTGATAGCACCCTGGTAACTCACCTGGTTGTGCAAACGCCCCGTGTACAAAAGTCTGAGTCCTTGTCGCACCAGCTGAGGTTCAAGTCCAGTCTGTGGCCCTATGCTGCACGTCATCCCCTCTTTTTCTTCTCCCTCTTCTTGTGACACTGTCATTAAAGACAATAAAAAGGAAACAAAATATTAATAAAAAATGTCTTGGTTAATGTTTGCGCTGATACAACAATCACATAGACATAAACCCTTAATTTCACCAAGTTAGAGGTGAAAATTTCAGGACTGGAGCAAGAGGCACCTGCCTAAATATTTAAACATTTGTGTAAAATATCAGGTTACAGTGTTTTTAAACTGTCACGATTTCCCACAAGCTCATACCTTCACAGGTTAAACACTACCTGTGTGTCCAAATGTGGCCAGCTGACTGACTGCAGCTAGTTCAGACATGGATTTTTTTTAGACAGACTGATGTAGAGGTAGAGCGTGCACCCCATGTACTGAGGCTATTAGTCCTCTGCAGTGGCCACCGGTTCAAATCCCCCCCCTGTGGCCTATTTGCTGCGTGTCATCCCCTCTCTCTACCCTCTTGCCTGTCACATTAAAAATAGAGGCAAAAGCTGAAAAAAATTATCTTTAAAAAAAAAAAGACTGATGAAATAACCCAATGAGAGATTGCACTGAGTTACAGAAGCTAATGGAACAGCAGCTAATCCTGATGTAGCATCACAAGTTTAGTACAAAACATATACAGGCCAAGTTACATATAACATATAAACCTGATAGTTTTTAAATGTGAATCTCAGTTAACGAATTTTGGGGATCAAATTATGGCAGAAGAGACAGCTAAGTGAGGAGGGGTTTGAGTGAAGTTGCTGTAGCATACAGTACTACTTGTGCTATGCTAGCATGATACTCTCACCTCAGAGTCTCTGAAGTTAGCTTAACAGCTACACCTGCTGCTTCTACTTCAATTCTACATTCTTCAGCAAATATTACTGACAAATTTAACCCATTCTTTCACCTTCATTAGCCTCACAGAGACAGCTTAAAGTTTGTACCTCTGAATGGTGGAGATGATAATAGACTGGATGCAAGAAGATGAATGCATGGTTCAGACTTGCTTAAGGCTGAACTTTCAAAAAGTCTAACCTCACTACACCAGTAAACTAGGTGCTAAGTAACAAGAAAACCAAACATGAAAGAAAACTTGACAACACTAACTGAATTACTAAAAGAGTCTGCACTTTTTCAACCAGCTCATTTCAGCACAAGGTCCTGTTCAGGGTGTTTTACAGAACAGGTGAAAGCAACACCTCTATATACACCACAAGATGGCTGACTCTTTATCAGTCATCCAATGAGGGTTCAGCACATCGATGACCTAATCTAAAGAATGCTCCACCTCCACCACAAACATTTCAAAATAAAAGTTCACAACAAAATGTGATAACAATAACTTTTGTCACAAAAAGATGAAAGAATACCTCAAATCTAAGAAATAATAATAATAAAATATTAAATATAAACTAATTCTGTAGCTGTGTAGAAACAAAATAAAAGCTCCCTGAGAGAAAGGGAAGTTGGCCATAGTCCAGTAAGTACCTTTCAAACCAAGCTGCTTACTTTTTTGTTTAACTTTAATTTAAGAACAACTTCTTTGACTTAATATAATAATATGAATATTTTGACTGTTCATGTAATTTAGTTTTCCCACATAAATTTCACTGTTTTGTGAGGATACACGAAAGCAGTATGCACAAAGGATACAAACAATAGGTGGTGACCAAGCTCATGTTTCAGTAAATAAATGTCATTGTTTTGTATTATACTGCAGCTTCTACACAATAGAACCCCTTTTGTATTTGAACTTGAACACCCACTCTGTCAATTTACATATATTACAGAAGAAAAATCACCTGTCAGATGTACTTACACTGTCAATTTGTGATGTTCCCTGGAGTTATTGGGTAAGTGTTTCTATTTTGCTACTGTTATACCCAATTTTTTTCAATCTACCCTGTCCACTTCTACTTCAGTTTATGATTTCTTACATGTTGACTCAAGAAAACCCTTGAGAGGCCCATGCTGCATTCAAGTGAAAGCTATTCACAGTTGCTCCTTAACTTAAATGCAACTTGTGTGTAGTTTTGTCCCCAGTTTGTTTTTTAAATTGGTTTAGACTAGACTAATACTTCAGCATACAATGATAATTTTGATAATGGTGTTTTTCACACAGTTTGTGGAAGGTCCTTTCCTGTAGAAAACGTTTTCAGAGTTATGTTTGAATGATTTATAGCAAATGGTCTAAAATTTATGGCACAAGGGCATTTAGAGCGTGTGTCCAACTCCACCTCCAAATGAGTTGTATGTAGTCTCTTAACTGATCATGTTTGTGTTTTGAGTGCCAGCTTCAGTTCCCTTTAAAAGTCAGGTGTGCCTGTCACTGGCGCATCACTATTTAAAGGTAGACTCTGCAAGTTGGAGAAGTGAACAGGGATGCTGAAATGACCCACCATAAAAATTAACTTTCTGATTATACGTGGATGGGTTGCAGGTGGGTGACATGGTGTGAAGCATCTCCCCATCAAGAGAGACGTCAGGCACAGCAGCATGACTTGTGACTGCACACATGGAAACATTTAAAAAAGACTGAAAGCAGCCTTTTTAATCATTAACATAAATTCTCAAAGAAAACATGCATACATCTATTTATCACACAGTAAAGAAATCAGCTGGGAAGCTAGCACCACTCAACATAATTTAAAATACGATTTAATGATTAGAGAGGCTGGTTTCAGTCATTTTACATTTTTCCATATGCACAATAATGTCACTGGGGCAAATATGGTTAATACTTAAGCAGCTAAATTAACTAAAAAACTTTTTACTGTTTCACTGTATGAACCCCAACTGTGTGAGACATTTTCGATGTGTAGAAGAAAACAGAGCATGAATTAACATTCAATCCTGACCAATCATGTCGAATTTAAACAATCTGTGAAGTTACAGCTGCTGTGTGTAAATGCGCACACAACTTCATCCCATTTCACCCATTTGCAACTCATGCAAAATTTAATCAGAAAGTGCATTTTTATGACCCGTAGATAAACTGAAATGTCCAAGAACCAGAGTGTTGTGAACCCACTTGTATGCAGGCACATCTTACTATCTGAATAACATGTCCTTTAAAAAGCAGGAAAATGCTGTGCAAGTACAGATAGTGGGGGGCTGGGAATGAAAATGACAACTGTGTTGGTGGGAAACTAGCAATGACAGTTGCGCTGTGCTGTGTACCGCTTTGGGCGGGATGCAAGATGGTGCCCATGGTGAAAGAACTTGAATTGCCTTCACAAAACCCCAATCTCAACCCCATCCAACACCTTTAGTATGAGCTGGAACACCGTCTGCAAGTCAAGTCTTATCACCCAACAGCAGCGCCTGACCTCAGGCCAAAATCTCTGCAGCCACATTCCAAAATCTTTGCAGATAAGTGACTGTAAGCAAAAGCCAGTTCTTTTGGAGTGCAATATTCTGATGTCCACAAACGTCTGTCTCTGTTGTGTAAAGCATCTGATATTTACTGTATGTGGTGGTAGAAAGAGATTTGGAGGGGGGGCAAGGGTCAAACAGGTAAGTATCTGAGAGCCAGACACAGTCACCTTTTCCCATTTCACAGTGCAGCCTCCTGGAAACACATGACTTCCTTTGAAAAGCCTGTTGATATTGGTCAGCCCTTTGCTTTGGCTTTGCCTTTAGCTTCAAAAGTGAGAACCACCCTATTTTCATTGTTTCCAAATATCAGAAAAGCCTTTTACCCCTTTGCAGGATAAACACAGCTTAGGTTATCATACCTGCAGGGCTACATGTTAGATAATGTGATCATACAGTAGATTAGATGGAGGCTGGAGGCTCCTTTGAGAAGTAGATAACCTTGGAAAAATGTCACATATTTCTGTAAGTAAAAGTCCTGGCAGAAGAAGTGAATAAGTGATGCTTGATGATGTAAAATAATTAAGTGTAATTACTGCTGACAAGGTGACTGTCCTCAGAAGACTCAAGAAGTCATCCAAGGTATTTTATTTGTATATTTTTTTGTATATATATTTTAGTGGATTAGCCTTGGGTGTGAGCACATTTCTTTCAAAGCAAGAAAGCAGAGATCAAAGGCTGTGGTGTCATTTAAATGAGTAGGGTGCATTATTATTTCCTCAGTTTCTCAAGCCTCTGCAGTATGTTGTTTGTTTTTTTTGCAGACCTTGCTTATTACTCAAAAGATAGTTGTGTGTGAAGTGAAATAGTTGGAGTGACAAACAGGTAAAGAAAGTGGGACATTTAGGAGCTAAAGAGACAGATATTTTTCTCAGGAGCTGATGGAGACCAAATCAGAGCCAAAAGGAGAATATATATTGCAGTTCCATTCATTATACATACAGAAACACAACTCCAAATGAATGATAATGTTGCTTTGTGTCTCCTTGGTATGTAAATAACCCCATGTTTGCTAACAGTAGATCTGCCCCCTGGGGAACTAAACTGTTAGTTGTGAGAAGAGTCTCAGTCAACCAAGTTTTCATTCAGTTGCAAAAGAAATTGCATTTGGAAGCTGCACCTCACCGTTGGGCCCAGGGTGTTGTTGGAGCATGGGCCAGCACACAGCTGCTAATTGTGCTGTAGCTGCCACTTGCTAGTTAGCTCAGTTAGCAGTGGTAAGGCAGTGATGTTACAGAGGTGATGTGGAGGACTCAGACTTCAGGGACAATGAAGACGCAGTGGGTGAAGGTGGGGAGAAAATTGAAGAGAATCGGTTGAGCAGCAAGTTTGTAACATTGCAGGTTAAGTTGTAAATACGCATCATCCATCGTGTTGATAAGTCAGTGAGTATTTGATTTGTGAAGATGGAAGATATTTATTCCCGTGTTTTGAACAACAACACTCATATGAGGTCATACTGTCTTTAAATAAAGAAAGAAAATGTTCAGTCTCCCTGCTTGTGGGCTGGTTGCTGTTAGCATTAAACAGGCGGCGTGCTTGAAATAAAATACCATGATTGGTATTTGTTTCAGTTACAGAAAAGATGTGTATTTAAATATTTCTGCATACTGCATGCTTGCATTCATGTATGATGATGTTAGTGCCCATACAGTGGCAACCATTTGATTGATATGAGACTGAAACTGTAAATTCTGTATAAAATGACCTTTGTGACCTCTAGGATAATCACAGCAGAGAGTAATAATGCTGAGGGCACTGAAATGGCCAGCAGCGGCCCTATTACCCACATGGAAGAGGCCTCAGTCCCTGAATAGATATAGATAGAAACGACCCATTCCAAGGTAATATTATATCCCATTTTTGCCATATTCTGACAATAGTTCCTCCTAAATTTTACACACTGGACCTTCAAATGCTAGCAAGAGTACTTCTGCTCAACGGAGAATAATTCTTACTGAAACA
>JAJHUR010004167.1:1974-15340 GCA_027495735.1 Lutjanus campechanus | reverse complement strand
CTGTGACAAGTAAACTGAACTT
Organism: Lutjanus campechanus; assembly: GCA_027495735.1. Taxonomy (NCBI): domain Eukaryota; kingdom Metazoa; phylum Chordata; class Actinopteri; order Lutjaniformes; family Lutjanidae; genus Lutjanus; species Lutjanus campechanus. The sequence goes on along the minus strand of JAJHUR010004167.1, from coordinate 15,318 downwards.
GATGTGTATAATTAGTATTTCAGAGCTGTTAATTGAAGTGGTGATCACATTTTAATTCACAGGTTCCTCGACCTTTTACGTACACACAGTAGCTGATTCAGACTGACACACAGTGATAGACAGTATGTGGGGACCTATAGATTTATATATAGAATTGCTACTGGCTAAATGTGCAGGTCACTCCTGCTATTACCTCAGTGTAAAATGTGTGTGTGTATGCGTGTGTATACACACACATACAATACTTCATTATATGCCTTGCTGTTCTTAGATCTCACATTGAAATCGTGGTTGGCCACAGGCTTGAAGACGGTAGTGACGGCTCTCTCCAGCTGCTGAGACAAACGTGGGGTCTTGGTGGACTCTTTAATCTGCAGCCTGACACACACACACACACACACAAAGAGAGACAAAGTTTGCTTTGTGTTTTCCGTGATCCAACTTGATCCCTGCTGACAGACGTGCCTGTTGGCAGGAGGCAACTGTCAGCACCTTGAGGTTTAACTAACAAAACAAGTCATGGCAGCTGCTGTGTCCAAAGATATTCTGCTTTCCATTTATTTTTTGTTGCCTTTGATTCATCTTGACACATTTTATTCAGACTGATGGCCGCACAAAACAACAAACATCATGAGCCTTCAAGAAGTGTTAAACAGAAAGCACTGCAGCTGTTCCATATTCTGCCATAATTACTATGATAAAGCATAAACAGTTACACTAATGAATCCATTAGTAAAGCTCTCTGATGCATTAGAAACTTTCTATCTCTCCATACTGCTTCAGTTTGTCTTCCCTGCTTGTAATAACGTCACCTAGAAGAGGTCACTCAGTAGAATGAAGATTCCTGCGAGGCAACTGATGAAGCACCTACTGCAATGTCGCCACAACTGCCTGCAGAGATTTGCAAAGTTTCACCAGCATTAACATGACCTCCACATACGTTGTCCTCAGCTGAAACAAGATTTCAAAGCAGTTGTTGATAACTTGCAGCCAGTTAAGAAGTGAGAAGTCAGCTGTCAATGGTTGTATAAAACAGAACAGAATTATTGCCTCACTGTTGTTTGTCTCCGCCAAGTTATAGTTTGCAAACGTACTTGCCCAGACTCATATAATGTCTGTAGTGAAGACTGAAGGAATTTAATATGGAACTCGCCACTATATTGACCTGTAACTATGAGGGAATTTAATAAAAGGTGTGACGTGTATTTTTTGTTTTTCTATGAATTCTTCAGTTACGGCCAAAAAAATGTGTTTAGCAACGTCACTGTGACTTTGATCTTTGACTATCGAAATCTGATCAGTTAATTTTTGAGTCCAAGATATAATTTGTGCCAAGTTTGAAGAAATTCCCTCCGAGCATTTCTAGGAGATCTCCTTCACAACAACGAGATGGACATGAGCTCACAGTGACCTTGACCTTTGCACAAATGTCGTCATGGACTCAAGGATGAACTGATGAGATTTGGGTGGTCAAAATTTGAAGAAACTCCCTCTAGGCATTCTTGAGACCAGACCTCCGGCCATAAAACACAAAGGCTTGAAAGTCATGAAAAAAAGTTTTTCAAGGTTTTTTACAAAATTATGAATCACACAAGTCCATCACCATACAGTAATGAATGTGCCCAAGAAAAAAACAAAACAAAAAACCTTCCTTAACAGGGATAATAAATTAAGAAAAAAACATACATAATTCTTGTTAATCAACATAAATACGATTTGATTATGTATAAAGAACTGATATGTTTTCTGTTTTTGTTGTTTAATATGCACATTCATATGGCAGAGTGCTGCATATGATCACTTTATCCACAGTGGGAACCTGTGAGGAAGTTTGTACCAAAACTGTTGAATTGTGTCCACACACACACACACACACACACACACACACACACACACACACTGACGCCGCCATGACAACATAATGTCCTGCATATCCTGGAGCTTGCCACGATGGAGGGACATTTGTCAGCTGCCATCCAAATGGGAGATTAGAGAACTGGAGTGAAAAGTCTTTCCTCGTGATGTCGGCAATGAAACACAATTAGACAAATGTAAGTTCAGTACATCAGAGTTACCCCCCGTTTGTGTCAAAGAAGAAGCTCTCGGCCAAGATGATCGGCACAGAAATCTGAAAAAGACGCCGTCTTTTGATGCTAAGATGATGGAGGTGGTCATGGGGATGTGTTTATATCATGTCATCATCTGATTTGATGGCCGACACAGAAATGGACTCACACAATAAAGCAAACTGCGTTGTGTGTTTGCCATGGGTTGTGTGGTAGCAGTGCATCTGCCACAGTGATGCGGTTGCTATAGCAATACCATCCACTAAACTAGCTGGAATAACGGATTCCAATGAAGGGGAGACAGAAACCGTTTGAAAAGGGAGAGTGGACTCAAGTGTTTAGTGTACACAAATAAACAGTTGTGGTGATGCCCCTGTCGGCACGCTGTGACCTCTCTGCCCTGGAATTAATTCACAACACTTTGAAATTTTTGTGCTGTCCAGGGGTGAAAAAAACAAATTCAACAGCACAGTTTTAGAAAATAAACACTCTGACCGTTTCATGCATTTGTGTGTACATTTGTGTGTTTATTACAAGAATTATTCATCAATATTTTTCGAGGAGTGTATGTTGAAAGGTAATTTGCAGTTATGGTTATATTATAAATATTATGTTGTTATTCTGTCCTGCTGTGCCTTTTTTTTAAAGTGATATTAATACTGGAAACTCACATTATCAGTCATATATAACTACTGAAGAACTTCAAGTGTTGGTATTTTTATTTGCTGTATTTTGTTTTACAGTATATCCTATTCTTTGCTAAATCACAGTATTAGGGTTGGGTATTGTATGGATTTTAACTATTTTAATTCTGCTTACTGATTTCTTTTTTTAACAGTTCACTTTTTTTCTTTTTTCTCAATTCCAATTCTTCGTTCGCGTTCCTCACAGCAGAGTTGTGTGAAATGTTAATTACCACATGTAAATATTACCAGTGGAATCCCTGAGCTAAGCTAACGTTAGCTTAGCTTGCAACCTTGCTGCTGTGGTAGTAGGGATGGTTCCTGGCAACTAATTTCACAATTGATTAAATGGAAATTTTAATTTAGACTAGTCTAAAAAGAAGAAACCACCCAGGAAACAGTTTAACAATATTGCAGGTATTAAGAGCTAACTGAAATGTTAATAACATTCTTCAATAATTGCATCATATTATAAACGCCACTGAAATGTGTGGCACTTTGCGTCGTACATTATGAACGTTGCAAATTATCCTACAACAGATAACAGCAACTCACTAAATGCATTAACTTCTCAGGCAAAGCAACACACAGTCTGTAGGTAAACAATATTGACATTACTTTACCTGACTAACATTAGCAGTGTGGTAGCACATTAGCTGCAGTAGCCTGCTCTCCTTGCAGGTTAACATCCACACCTCTGTGCCGACTGTGGTCACAACTGTGGTCACACATTGCTCTGATTAAGTTGCAATATGGCAGTTTATTCTGACACAGCCTACATACGACCTGATTTTTGTTTTCTAAATCAAAATACTGTCAAACCGTGTTTATGAGCTGTCATCTGTCCCACTTTGCTAATAACAACAACAATTTTAAAATTATTAATTAATTAAATAGTAATAATTAGACTAACCGACTAGTATTTCTGGTGCTGATTAGCGAGGGTGTCAATGTTTAATCAACTAGACAGCTAACTGACTCACACAATTTGTGCTATTCACCCGCTAGTCCAGCAACTTAGATGAGTCGCATAACTGAGAATAATGTCAGACTTACAATTTAATTTAAGACAAATGCTTTAGGAGACGGCAAGACATGCATGCATGCATTCAACTAGCATGTCAAATTACACACGTGAAATCTGTATAGAAATTGATAATTATAATATAACCGCTCAATATAATAATTCCTTAAATTCCCACGTCCATTTTCAACATGGCAGTCTGGTGAATAACTTAATCATATCATAGCTAAACAGTCACTAAAATATGTTTCTGAGATCATTTTAGGCGAGAAATAAGCAATAAGCAACATAGTGACAGAATACTGAACCATTTCTGATCAACACTGTTTAGTCTGACGGTTTGATCTGAGTTTTAGTCTGTTTGAGTCTGTTGGAAACCGTCGTGTCAGGAAGGGTTTAGAATTTGTGAAACTGTTGCAAGATTTGTACACGCTGTTTCTTCACTGCAGACATTGTACTAACTAATTATGTTTTACAATATGACAGTGCTTTGGTCTGATCTGGGCAGGTTTAGAGACAGAAAACACTTGGTTAGGGTCAGGGCAAAGATCATATTTTGGGTACCATCTTTCTTATCTTACAGTACACTAAAATATGTTTTCTAAAACATTTTAAGCTATTAATAGGCAATGTAATAACAGAAATTTGATCTCTATTTGATCAGCACTGCCAAGTGTGACAGTTTGATCTGAGTTTTGTGAGCAGTGGGTTTTCAGATGACACTGTTTTTCTCTCCAACTTTACTGAGTAAACAAAGCGTGCATTAGTTTTTGGTGGTCTACTCCAACCTCTAGACCAAATGTTGTAAACGGCACCTTTAATGATGAACTTTGAATACATTCTTATTTGGAATCGGTTTTCAATGCTCAACCCTACCTATTATTGTAGCCCAAAGCAACCATGAGGCAAAGTAACATTTTAAACTCACCGTGTCTGAGCTCAACGTTTTCAAAGTTCACTCACTTCTTCAGCTTCATGTAGCTGTCATTGACGACCGGTCTGCATTCGGCTCTGTGCACCACCATCCCCTCCAGACTGATCTCATCTACAACAAAGACAGTGACTCAGCTGCTCAATCATAATTCAGACACATGCACGCAGACACACTGAGTTTGTCGGAAAAAAAACAGAAAAGTGAAACTAGCAAAAAAAACAAAACTCTTTTTTTAGTAAAACTCAACATTTTGTACATCTTATATATACACTTATGGCATTGAGCAAAACACCCCATAAACAGAAAAAATATATGTGGCAAAATTCAATTGACTGGGCATGATTTATGGCATTTTTCGGTCATACAGTAGTGATCAGTAATTAACAAGTTTCCTACTTGTAAAGATTGTTATAATTATGACACTATTCTTCTAAAAGCTTAAATATATCCAAACTGGCACTAAACAATACAGAAGTGCCTGAAAAGGAGAAATATTAATGTTTCACATCAGCTACAGTCCATTGTTAAGGTAATTAAACACACATTTATTGGTCATAGATATAGCCTATATTATATATATATTATAATAAATGTATATAACAAAAATAAAACAGATATACATAAAATATTGCTAATGTCCGGTCAGAATAAAAGTATAAATACCTCTATAAATTAAAAAAAGGAGGAACAGGATAATTAAAAAACACAAAACTATCATTTGTAATGTATAAAATCTGTGCAGGCCTAAGTGAGGATGCAGGTGGTTGTTGAGTTTCTCTGCCTCAAACACTCGTGTGTTATGATACTCAGCTCGTGTGTGCAGGAGAGCAGAGGGAAAGATGTTTCTAAAAATCTCCTCATGTTCAGCTCTCAGTGCTTTTGTAGCTTCTTACTGAATCCCTATGCTGTGTCAGAGTTGTGTTAACGTACTGCTGACGAAACCCCAAATGAAAACATTTCTTAATTGTGCTGCTTCATAATAAAAGCGTTTTAAATAACAAAATGCTTGGGGACTTTTATTGTGAAGAATTTAATGAAACTGTGCTTGTCCAGGAGACGTATATATGAACGGTTTATCTACTGCATTGCAGCTGCTCGACTCGAGCCTCCTCGATCTCCTCTTCAGTTAAAAAGACGCTTTCAAGTGGGTAGCCCTGTTGAGACAGAAATGCAAACCCCTGCTGCGCTGGGCTGACGTGCCGACTCAAACCGATTTGAGCCAGGCCCGCTCATCTGTATGGAAAAGGAGTATATGTAGACTGTATGGTCGCAGACTGGAGCACCCTGCACAAAGTAAAGGTTTTACAATTCATTTTTTTTCCAAAGTTTGACACTACTGTTGGAGCAGCCGATCTGCACAGGTTCTTCTCAACTTCCTAGACATTGCTGTCAAAAGTAATATTACATAAAAAGTAAAGGTAAAAGTAGAAAATTGTAAAGTTCTTATGACAGCTCGCATTCACACTGTGAGCATACTGGGGGGAGAAGCCACCACAGCAATGGCAGCTTGTTAACTTCTGGTACTTTGCTGGATTCGTCTACAGGTCCAGAGAAGGATATAAAAATTGCTACAGTATTGTACTGAAGTTTGGCATGATTGTTAGTAGCTCTAGATTTTGAGCCAAACTTAACCGTGGATGAGCACACACTGTATAACGGGGCCCAGCAGACAGAAGTGGGACAGTGGGACAGAAGTGCCAGAAGGACATCTCTCTCTGCAGCACTTCATGGCCGTTTACCAAACTGTCCTGATGGTACACTGGGGAGGAACTAAAGTGTCACTCTACATGAAGTCACACTCACAGCGGTGGAGGCTCTCTGGGTAGAGAGGAATATAAAGAACCAGGTGAACTGACTGTGCTCTTGTCACACTTGACAGTGAGCCTTTACCCCGAACGCTAACTGACACCCTGCTCTTCCAGGTGTTGTGTCATATTGTGCACCATTTCTGAGCACAAAATAACGTCCTCTAAATCAATGATCTTCATGCCAAAAAGAGTAATGTCATGACTGAAAGAAAAAAAACAGAAACAACAGGAGTTTTTCTTCTGTTTCACCTCTGCAATATTCCTCTCAGGACATGCAAGGAAACCAAATATCTTGGCCAGTTTCTTCATGATGATTTGAATGATGGCAGAGATATCCTCAGGCAGTGTTGTTTCGGAGTGTTTTAATCATGTAAATTATGTTGAATATAGACTGTGACAGAATAAGCTGATACTTCTATTCACTCGACTGGATCAACATGTGACCACATTAAGTACAGACACGGACTTAAACCTGGAGAAGCTGCTGCCGCTGCTGCTAGCACTGCTAACGTTAGCCACACTGTGTGGCAGGCTGACAGCTGACAGTCAGCTCCAGGTCGTTTACCCACAGACACCGTCATCCTCTTCGGTCTGAAAAGGTGAAGCATTTAGTGAGTTACTGTCTGAAAATGTTACTGAAAATGAGCGAAATCAAGGCAGTGTTGGCTATTTATAATTGGATGTAGTTATCGGCAAAGACATTTCATTATCGCACTTATCTGTGTGACGTCATTTTTTCCAATATAATTATCAGTACCGATAGTTATCGTGCATCCCTATTATCATTATTTAGAGCTTTCTGCATACCAGCGTACACAGCTCATCTTTGGTGCAGCTACAGGAAAAGTAGTGTGTGCTTACAATAATCAAATGAGGTTGCTGCTTCAGGTTCGCAGTGCCAGACGACGGTTTGTGTTCTCTGGTGTTCCTACATGTGGGGCACTTCTTACACATCTCATGTATAATTTTATATGTCGGTTGGATGAGTCAGAGAACAGCATCATACAGGTTTTAACCAGTCCAAGAAAAGAGCTGCACTTGTTACTCATCCAGGCTCTGAAAATACTGGTGTGATAGCCTGACACAAAATCTGAAATGTTTTTTAAATTGACTGATGAACTGCTGTGGTTTTATACGGTCTTATTAAATTTCCTCTTGTGCGTCCGAAATTAATTTTGAATTGAACTGATTTATCTTATTAGCTATCTAAATTAAGTCGGTGCAAGGATAACAGACAAATCTTAATGCATTTAATAACTGCAACTGCATTTTCATTTGTAAATGCTTTGGTAACGTGAAGAGTTGAAACCACGTTAAACATAGCTGAAATCTCCTAACATGCAATCACTGAAATACTGGAATGATTCATAAACCATAAATATAAACTGCTCCGACCAGGGACAGAATGACCAACATATTTTAAGCTCCATTAGTATGAAATACACATTTATGGGATCAGAATTATGTTCATTTCTCTGTAAATTTGCTACTCTCCTTTTTGCTACTGGTTTTACACAGGTGAAAAAGCATGCATTGCACCCACAGTTTAATAGTTTGGACCCCTAATTAAAATTTGAATAATAAATGCCGAGTGCAAGGCGTTAGATGACACACCTGTGATGTCCGCAGGGTGTACCTTCTGTTAGGGATCATTTGTGTAGCAGTGCAGCATGCAAAAGGCTGGATGAAGGTGATTATTAAATATTCTCTCAACCAGTCACATTACAGGGTTCATGGCTCAGAAACATGAGCCAATCACAGTGAAAGGTGATAACTGGAAAAGTCTCAGAGTGTCAGGACATGAACACACATCACCACAAATCTGCACTCAGAGACAGATGGAGGATCCGGTAGTTATAATAACAATAGAAGTTAAAAAAAATAAATAAACAAACTGAAGTCACTGGTGGCTCCCAACTGATGATCTGCAGCTGGCACAATGGCACCACTGGAAGGCAGAAATTCCCAGCAGGCACACCCGCCTGTGCTTACATCTGGTGATGTGTTTCAAGGATAAAATGTGAGCTACTTGTGGTAAAAATAAAAGTTAGAGAAGTTATGATGAGCCCAGATAATCAGACATGTCCTTTATTTTAAAAAAAAAACAGAAAAAGCACAATAATTAGTACTAACCAAACAGTCTGGTGTGTGTAGAGGTCTGCATGGTTATACTGCATCAGTCTGGTGTCATTTTCAGGTGACGTAACACAAAGTGAGTGGTCATGCTTAACAGCGCTACACTCCAGTGTGGCACTTCCCAGCAGCTACGGATTTATTAACATATAGCCTAATTGGTGACGTCGACCGAATGACACTTCAACTTAATTTGTTCATCTCGGACCACACCCTGAACCAAATAAACCTACTATTTTTCACGGCTGTTTCCGGCCCGCAGTGTAGAAACTAGTGCACCCCCTAATCCCAACCCAGTCATTTTGATCTGGCCTGGCTCCTCTTCAGCTAATAGCTGTCTCACTGTCTCATCCTACACAAAGATCAGCCTTCTTTCTCTTGCTAACAGCTTGATTAATCCCATCATACAAGACTGCCATATCCGTCCCTCCTTCCTGGGAAGAACAGTGTGAATCAATTTATTTTTATTGTGGACTAAACAAGTGGTCTCAGGGCCATCCATCACCCTGTTGGGGGCCAGTTTGTTCATTCTGGGCTACTGTAGAAACGTGGCCTCCGTGGAAGAGGGCCAGCATCCTCTGTAGGTATAAACAGCTCATTTAAAGCAAAAACACTCCAACTCTTATTTTCAGGTGATTATACTCTAATGAAAACATGCTTATGAATATCCACCCAGAGTCAGCCTTCCATAAACCATTCACAACTCTGCCACTCCTCTCAATGTGACATTTTCAGCTATTTCTGTTTTTAATTTGTCAGATTTATTTTTCAAGCTGTTCTTTCATGAGGTGTTCCAAACAAACAATTATTCAAACTGTCCAACACACAACCTTTTTTCCGAAACCATTTGATGCCTCTTCTGCTCCTTTCCATGAGAGCCGCTTTGATTGTTTACTTTTTTTCTCTGCAAATTTTGAATCAACTGTGCAGGAAATGGTGGAGTCCAGTTGGTGAGCGTTGGCGTTATATTGGCAACAGCTCGGTCTATTGTGCATTGTTGTATGATTTGGAATTGTTTGTATCTGGACACATGAAAAGGTCTCAGAAAACAGCTACGTTTAACACACATCAGTTAACAAAATCAGCAGAGAGAGATGCTCAAAGGGCAAACAGAGAGAAGAAGACTGCAGAGAGCTGTAAGGTCAACAAACAGACGACGAGGCATTGATAATGAACAGACTGACAGGCCCAGATGACATGTGGAGGAGGGAGAGAGGCTGTCAGCCTTATTTTAACATTCTCTTACAATTTCCATAAACAATAGAGGATCATCAGGTGGGAAATCATGTAGAAACAGTTGGTAAATCATCTAGGATACATGCCAATTCCCTCCCTTGTCCTCACGCTTCCCTCACTCACGTCTTTCCCTTTTTTGTCTCAAGTCTCTCCCACTCCATTGGGGGGAATCCAAAGAAAAGATAAGAAGACAAGACGTGTAACGCTCTAACGCGTCATCTGAAACGACGTCAAATTCTGATGACGCCGACGCAGCAGGATCACCCGTCAGCCGGCATCAGCTGCTCTGTGGTGCCTTTTGTTTCCTCGCCTTTTTCCACAGATAATGTGATAATGTGTACTGTCCAGAACAAAGGTGCATATTCCCATGGCTCGTGCTTTTATTGTTTTATTGATGTCCTCCTACCTGACAACACAAAGAGTAAAAAATATTTGCCTCTGCGTGTTGCCCCTTAAAAGCATCTGCACATGCAAAACAAACCTCTTAACGGACTGTGTATCAAACCACAACTAAATTCAAGGGCACTTCACTGCTCAGATACTGGATGCACATGTGTCATTTCTACTGGCAGCACAGCATTTTTGCATTCATTAATTATGTCCCCATTTATTGAAGTTGTGCTTGTAAGGTCACTATTTAATAGTTTATGATTGAAATAACTAAGATAAGAGATTAACTGCACATAAAGAACAGCACATCAGCCAGCCTGGACCCTCATCACCTGCATTCAGAACCAACAGATCCACAGAGGATGCCATCTTCACTTCCCCTCTACTCACGATGCATCCCTAGTCTCTTAAATCGCATCAACGCATCCCTAATTTGCATCTTTTCCTTGTGTCTTAGTCCCTCGGGCTTCATGGAGAGACGCAAAGAAACCACGCAAGGAGAAACGAAACGATGAAATCTGTTTTAAGAGCCATGAGACATCCTTTTCTCTGAAGCGTCACGTGAAGTGACGTCCGTTTGTGATTACGACGGCAGCCGATCACAGCTGGATCAGCTGTCAGTCGGCTTTAACAGGTGTAGAGACTCCTGTGCCAAGTGTGTAATTGCGCACCGCTTCTCTCCTGGGGGAGACACGCTTCCACCCACGATCCCTCCACTATTAATCAAAAGTTGTTTTTCTTTTAAATGAACTGGCCCGCCGGATCTGCCGATTAACTGCAAACTGAGCATCACAGACCTGCAATTAACACATATTTTTAACTGGATGGTGAATTAGGAAACAAATATGAAACGTGGGAGTGATACACTTTAGTTTAATCTCTTACTTGCATTCACTCCAGTACAAAACTACAATGATGTTGTGATACATCAGATCAGTCCGATCAGCTGCAGCGTCCAATGAGTAAATCATATTCAATAAGGAGGTGTGTCAGTCAGGGTAAAAGACTTCCATGAAGGCAGCTCTTGCTCATCCATACTCATCGCTCCTCAGGGACCCCTTCTCAGTCCTCAATCCTCCGAGCCAAAATAAGAGACTTGGAACGGTCTGCAAGCTCAGGGACCAGGAGAACTTCTGGTTCAAAAGAGGACTAAGGAGCAAGGACATGACAAATAAGACCTTGAGGAAAACAACACCTACGTCAGAATGCTGTTTGCTGATTTAAGCTCAGCATTCAACACAATCACCCCCGTTATGCTGATAGGACTTCCTCACTCTGTTGCGACATTCGCAGATGACACCGCCATCATCGACCAGATTTCAAACAATGACGAGACTTTCTATGAGGAGGAAAAACAGTCTTGCAGAACGGTGCACAGAAAACAACCTACTGCTCAATATCAGCAAAACCAAGGAGCCGATTTTTGATTTTTGGAGAAAGGAGGCAAAAATGCACACCCTTGTTCCTGTAAAGCAGGTAAACAGTTTTAGGTTCGTCAGCATCACAGAGAACCGTTCCACGTTTTTGTCAACTTCTACAGAGAAGCAACTGACAACTTCCTGACAGGAAACATCACAAAGTAGCATAGGATGAAAAAAGAAAAGAAAGGAAAGAAAAAAAAAAGAAAAACTCTACAGCGAGTCATTAAAATTTCCCAGAACATCGTTGGTGCCCATCTAGCCTGCATCAGTGATATCAGGGAGGTGAGATGCCTGCACAGATCCCAAAGGAGACTAACAGACAATACAAACCGCAACCACAGCCCAGTCACGCTGCTGCCATCAGGCAACAGATACAGAAGTATCCACTGCCAAACCACCGGACTTATAAGTTGTGAGACGGCTTTATTTATCCTCAGCACTCCACCATATAAACTAATTTGGTCCAAGTTTATTTATCTCCTGAGCCAATTCCAATCATTCAGTCAAGAGGGAACTAGACTGAAATCTCATTATACAACCTTGTTGTGAATGATCGATAAATCGCCTTGTATCCTTGTAAATGCAAGAAAGGACAAACAAAATAATTTAGTGGCATATACTGTATGTGGAAAAATAATAAATTATTAATTGACTTAATACATAAATGGTACCAATAAATAACATATATAGAATTACAATATTTGTGTTGTTCTTTTGTTAAGCAGGTTCGCATTAAACATACATATATCCACTAATTCTAACAGAATGGGACAAAAGACTTAATTTATAAGGTATAAGGTGACAAGTTTGAATTAAGGATGAGTGTTGAGCTCTGTGCAGGATGCTGCTGCTGTCACTCAAGCCTCCTCTGAGAAGCTTCTTTGCATCTCGGAGCAGAATTAAAAGAACTGGAATGTCCTTATAAATATCCAATCTGATTGATTAATAAATCACATGGGAATCAAGGAGCAGGGAACAATGAAATAAGGCAAGGAGGTAATATTAAACTTTTATTCACATTATGTTTAGTAACATTTGCTGACTTCCTCTCTAACTCTCTGACGTATCAGACACATCCTGTGTTTCCCTGGAAGTTATAGCAACTAGAACCTAGCTTTAGACGGCTATCAGGAAACTCACTGTTACTTTAAATAAATTATGGATTTTTCTGCATTTGAACATGTAAGTATACAACTCAACAAAACATACAAGGTGCCTAGCATTTTTAGACATTTTAACGCTGAAATGTTAAATATTATTGGCTTTAAAAGACCAGGGTGTGAGAATTAGTGGCATCTATTGGTGTAGATCACAAACATGTCCTTGTGTGTAGGGATGGGTACCGAATTCGGTACTTTTTTAGGTACCGACCGAATTCCGTCGGTACTATCGAGTACTGATTCACGTGAAATCAAACGGTACCATGTTTCGGTACCTAAACGCATCCTTGTGACTGTGAGGGAGTGGAAGAGTAGGCGATTTTCCATGCTGGACTTGAACACAACTGTTACCGGCCTGAGCATTCCCCTTTAAGGAGGTGGTGGGTAATGTCGTCCGCACGTAGCCGTGTTGTTGTAGTGTGTACGCCCGCAGGGGTGTGTCTCCCTCTCCGGTGAAGTGTGTGAGAAGTAACGCCAGCTCTAGCTACT
>JAJHUR010004166.1:3945-18507 GCA_027495735.1 Lutjanus campechanus | reverse complement strand
AAAGTTTACCGCTGTTCGGTGACACCATCAGCTGCTCAGGTGCTCTGTCTCCTTGTAGACAGTCTGTCTTCTCTTTATCTTGTTCTTGGAATCTATCGCTAACGGCAACTTCATGCCAGCATGTGTCTGAGTGTGTGTGTCTGTGTCCGCTGCACGCATGATGTGACCGTCGTTCGGAGCCTGTGCGTGAACATGACCAGTACAAAATCGCATATGGTCGCTGGTCAGGGATGAACGTGCCTCTGATCTCAGGCCACTCGGTTGATGCATCATTAGAAATGTTTTCATTGTATGCAGCACATTTTAACAGTATGATATTTTTGGTCACAATAACCATGAAAGGAAATTGTTGCACCGTTTCATCTCTGCACTGTTTGAGTTTTTTCCCCCCTTAAAAGTATGATATTATAAATGATATTTGTTTGTTCAAATGTAAATTTAACATCTACATGACGTATTTACTCACAGAACTTCCAGCCCATATTTGTTAGAATCAACCTTTATAAACACTTGTGTTGAAAACCATATGTTGTCTTCTGAAGCCTCTTTAAGCAGATCTCCAGTGAGACTTTCTCAGGAATTGTCCTGGACTGTCAGCTGTGTTTTTTTCCATGCTAATGTTTGTTTGCTCACTCTTTGTCTGTTCCACAGTTCTTCAGAAGGGACCAGGGGGATTTCTTTATCGGCTGCTTGTTTCTAACAGAGCTCAGCACGCCCTTCGTGTCCCTGGGGAAGATACTTATTCAGGTGAGACAGACAGCATGCACACATGTGCATCCACCAGACACAAACTGGGAAGTCATACATCTGTCATGTACTGTACACTGTACTGTTTATCTAAAACGGTCAAAGCCAAAGGTTTTGAGAAAACACTGTAAGACTGGCCACCGTTTCTGCACAGACAAATCATCTACCAGGCAGTCAAGTTGGGTAATCATTTGCTAAACAAGCAGTGATTATCCAAGGCCTGTCAAGCTTTGGATTGCTTCCAAATGTATGTACTCCATGTATGCATGGGGCTCTGGTAAGAATGATACTTAAGTCAAGAGAGGTATTAAGAGTTTTGAGGGAATTGTATTTTTTTTAGCCATCCAAAATCAAAAACACAAGAGCAAAAGTGTAAAGAAGTCAAACTAGTGTCTTTTTTTCCTCTAACATCTGCAAATGTTCTCATGTCCGGCTAACTAGCAGTTACTGAGCCTTACTTTCAAGGCCAAACATCATATCATTAGCTTCATTAGTTTGTGGCGAGACAGGTCGTGCTGAAAAAAAGCCCCATTCACGACTTGCACATTCACTGTGTAATATTTTTACTATTTTGTGGAAGCCGTTCCTGGATGCTTCTACATCAACATTCAGGATAATGTCAGAAGCTCTGTCCTGCTGCATTTGGGGAAGTTAACGCCTCAGCAGCCCCAGCCAAATGAGTTCTCCTAGATAGCATTGCATTTGCCAAACACATTGGTAGGGCTCGACCCAACTTAAATTTTGTCAATCACAATATCACAATTTTAATTGTTTTGTTTTTTTTTCAGTAAAAGCAAGCTCAATATGTGAAGCTGCTTTCGTCTTATTCTGTCCTAAATCAAGAACTGGTCGAGCCAAAAAGTTAATAAGAATTGTAAATGTTAATCCGTGACTGTTACCACTGTAAAATGCACATGTCCTTTGGAGAATTTAGAGTTTTCCATGTATTCTGGCAGCATTGTTATTCAGGCAGGAAACATGTGTACCACACTGGGATATATGCTGTTGTAATGTAAATTGCACTGGAAAACCAGATACCGATAATGAGCCATGAGGAGCAACCTTTGCAAAATATAGCCTGGTCCATAATTACATGACTGCCAAGAAAAACAACTGCTTTCTTTGGGTTTGACACAATAGTTTCACAATCAAATAAAGTCCTCAGCTTTGTAAGTATGTTGTGTGAAATACAAAAAGGTTTTCAGTGATGCAGTCTGTCACCTCAGATATATTTAAAACCATCAATGCAAGTGAGAGAAATACGTAAATGGCACCGACTTGAACCATATTTTGTGCATATACTGTAAGATAAGATGAGATAAGATAAATGGGGAAATTAATTTGTTACAGCAGCTCAAAAAAATACAGGTAGAGAAAGGAGTTGGTGAGAAATAGAATAAAGATCAAGTAAAAGTATAAAAGGAATAATATAAAAGAAGAATATATATATTAGAAAAACTAGACACACTATATACACTATATAGATGTTTTACTTGTACTTATATATCAAAAATATATGGCTGTATGGACACATTTATGGATAATTGCACACAGAAAAAATATGACTAATATTGCCTTGTGAATGGATAATTGCACAAGCAGCAAATATTGCACATGATAATAGCACATTATGGATGTGAGGATTAACTGTATGCATATATGAAATATATAAGGGTATATATGCATATGTGATGTGACCTTAAGCCATCCAGCGTCAGTGCTACGACTCTCTCGAAAGTCATTCATCCTTTTTCTTTTGC
Source organism: Lutjanus campechanus (assembly GCA_027495735.1). NCBI lineage: Eukaryota > Metazoa > Chordata > Actinopteri > Lutjaniformes > Lutjanidae > Lutjanus > Lutjanus campechanus. The sequence continues at coordinate 16,000 of JAJHUR010004166.1, read as the reverse complement.
GCTCAGGTGATGTGCAGCTCCATGCATCATCAAAAACCGGAGTATCTCCATTTCATTTGGGATGTTGCTTGTCACTGTACCATCAATAATTAAGGTGCATGGCGCACCACTCACCCAAAAAAAAAAGAAAGAAAAAAAAACCAGTCATCAGTAGCATTCAGCCAAGAAGCCACGACACTGTTCACTCCTTCTCTGAGCCCACGCACAGCAGTTCTTGTCTTCACTGGCTTCACTCACGCCGTGGGTATTACATCCCGTACTGTATGAGCTGTACAGTCAGAGGCTGCGTGTTTGAGAGAGCCATATATCTAAGAATAGAAGAGTCTTGCTGTGTATCCCAGTGAAGTCAGTGGACCGTGGTATTTCAGGTCTTTGCTGACATCTGGTGTCAGCAGAGAAAAAAAAGAGCAAAGCGAAGCTCCTCTGCTGCTCTCTTGTCGTTTTTTTTTTTTTTTTTAAACGCTGCCCTCCTTTGGACTGGATCAGCACTAACAGAAACACTGCCAGACAGTTTTATTGCTCTCAGTTAATTCTCATTGATTCTGTTGCGTAGACATCTGTTGTGTTTTACATCAAAAAATGAGATCATAGAATCACGCACGTTATTGTTGTTCAGTATGACTCTGTAAAGACTGGTATAAGAGGTATTAATAACAGAACAGGAATTTAGTCCCTTTCCCTGGGAAAATAACTGAAGCATCCAGTGTTGCCAGGCAGAAAATACAGCAATACCATACTTTGACTTTAAAATGATTGTATTTTTACAAAAACTATATCCTGTATATACTAAACACCCTGTGAGGCGAGGGGGGGGGGCAGGATGCAGCACTGAATGGCAGAACTATGCCAGGATCAATTGCAGCCGCTTGCACAATTACTCAGTGTGGTGCTGATACGATGGCGCGATCGTCTCAAAGCTCAGAATTTAAGATGGCCTGCTAGTGATAAATGACGCAGATTTTCATGTCAGATTTGGCTAAAGTTTAACTAGATGCTAGAGGGTGACATGGGAGTGGATTTTCACTCCTGTCTCATCCGACTCCCACAAAAAAATTCCTGTCCAGTCGCAGTCCCGTGATGATTCGTGAAATTGATTCCATGGGAATTTTGTGACCCACGGGATCCTCGACAAATGCCGACCTCTAATGGACGCGACATAACTGAACAGTTAACACCCAGAAACGGGATTAGAACTTGGAATATATTATTTATTCCATTAATAAATAAATAAACAAATAAACAAAATGAAAGGAAGGGAGGAGGAGAGAAAACAAGAGGGAAAAAAAGAAAAAACAAAACAAGAAAACCCACTAGCGTGATGTGGCTTGTCTGCCCTGCCAGCCTGCCCTGGAGCCCCTGGTCGGGGCCCCATCCCCTTTTCACTCTGGGTGACTTGGCCGGGTGTGCTTCTCCCACCCTCCCTGACTTTATAGTCATTTTTAGTAGTAGTGGCAGTGATAAAGTAATAACAGTAGCATTACTTTTTTTCTTTTTTACACACCCTGTTAGCTATTATTATAGTCATTATTACCATTATTTTATCCTTATTCATTCATGTTTGTCCCCCCACACTTGCCCTTTTCTTCCCCCACCCCTTTTCTCTCTTCCCTATGTACCTCGTACGCTTATTCCCCGTCTGCGCACGCAAACGGAAGCACGCACACACAAAACCAACACAACACCAGACGATGAATGATGTTGGGCTCTCTTGCTTCATGGCCAGCTGTTCTGTTCTGCGTTTCCTGTTTTGTTTTGTCTTTACTGAGCTGTCAATATCCTTTTGTCTTGCAGTTAATGAAAAATACACAAATAAATATTTAATTCTAAATTATATTTTTTTTTTATTCCGGTGTGTCTTTAAGTGCCACTTTAAAATTCTCTCTCCACCCCCTCCTCCTCTTTTTGTCTCCTCCACCTCCAGCTCAGCCTCCAGGACTGCTGGCTGCACAAGGTTAACGGCGGCATGGTGCTGCTCACCTTCTTTATGTGCCGCATCGCCCTCTTCCCCTACATGTACTGGGTGTACGGCCAGCACTACGGCATCCCGCTCTACAGCGTGCCCTTCCACCTGCCGCTGTCCGCCAACCTGGGCAACTCGTGCATCCTGGCGCCGCAGGTCTACTGGTTCGTCCTGCTCTGCCGAAAGGGCTATCGTCTGTACCGGCGCAGCCGCATGTCGGACTCGGCTCCCGTGGCCACGGTCACTGACAGTTCTAAGGATGATTGATGATATCCGGTTCACGACTGCTCGCTCAAGCCGCACACTCAGCTACTAACGCAACTACTTCTGCAAAGGCACTAGTTTGACTTACACATTTGAAACCCCACCATCGTACTGTAGTACACCAGGACTGCCTGCTCTCGTCCCACAACTCCTGGGCATTTTCCGCACACTTTAACTCCTCTGTTAAAAATCTGCTGCCTACATGGACCTCTCCACCGATCCAACTCTACTACTGAAGTTTGATGATTTCTTTTTTGGATTTGGCTCTTGCCTGGATCTTGTTGAAGTGCTACACTGCGTCTGTTAACATTTACAACACTGAAGAAAGCTCATGTTTGCCTCGCTGCGAGTAAAACGTGGAGTAAAAAGCACCAGAAACTGAAGAAGAGCCTCTACGGAGAGACATTATCTTATCTCTTACTCCTACTGTGTTTACAGCCTCTGCTGATTTGGAAGGTCTGTTACAGCGTGTGTGTGTGTGAGAGAGACAGGTTGTATTTATTTTTATGGTTTTGCTGTAATGTGTCGGATAGTTGCGTTTCCTCTCCCATCCATTCACTAATCACACTGACAAGAGGGATTAGGAGAAGTGGTGGGTGGGATGCAAATCCAGGCAGTATTAGCAGGAATAACTCTGAGGAATACATGTCACCTCATCCACATTTCAGAGCTAAAAACAGCTACGTTTGCTAATTTCCCGTTAATGTGATAGGTTTTCACTTTTTACCCCCTGTTCATATTGTTTGTAGTTTCTCATACAGCATGTCACCATGGCATCGGTTTGCAAATCTCCTCGTTCCTCTCTTAGCACACTTTTATGGCCCTGGTTCTTTTGTTTTCTGAAGCCTTGTCCTTCAACAGGGTACCAGCTTTGTCTGCATAGTGTTTCCTCAAGAAGCAACGCTGGGGGAACTTTCATTTTAACAAATATCCTCCAATGTCAGAGTTGTAGGAACCATTTTTCATTTTCGATTAAAGTGATAGTTTGGATTATTTGAAGTGTGGTGTAGACGTGGTCTGCAACAAAAGTTATTTTATCCACTTAAACTGATATTGGTGTTTTTAGGGGGACTTTTCTTTTTGAAGTGTACACTATATTTGGAATATTTTCTAAGCTGCTGCCACAATATTTTAGTTTGTGTGTTTTAAAAGGCTAGTTTGGATTCATCAGAGTCATTCAACAACACAAACTAACTAAAAGATGGAGGCAGCAGTGGACCAGAAACTTCGTTCTGTGAAGTAAAATTACTGATTTTATCTATGGAGTTTGGTTGGTTTGGAGCGAGTGATCTTTGGCTTACATAACCACGGTTTCCTGTCAGCAAAAGCTCTCTGTCAGCAAGGTAAAGCAATGAAAATATTCCAACTATAGAGTACACTTTTTTTTAGGTGGACAATCTTGCATTAAAGTGGCATTACATTGCTTAACTTCTATGCTGGTTTTCCTCTCTGATTCTCCAAAGTTGGGGCATGCGGACCTCCATCTGCTGTAGTTAACACACTGGCTATTGATAAGTACCTCGTGCGACCCCACGTCAAATAATCCAACTATCCTTGTAAGTAATTTTTCATAAAATGCATGGCATAAAACAGCTCCATGCTTGACTTTTATTTTATTTTAGCTCGATACTGCAATGTTCGGTCAAGATCCCAAATGAATCACCCTCAGAAAATTACAAATCAAGCTGCTTTCAGTGTCGAAATAATAATATAAAGCAACGATCGGAAAGATAAGGCCCTCTGTTACAAAATATTGTGTATTTGGTCTAACTTACACCCAAGTACAAAGACAGGGGAAACTCAGCCTGAGCCGATGTAAGGCAGCTTTGAGGGTCACTTGCAGTCAAATGTCGAGGCTGTTCCAGATTTGTTTTCTTCTGTAAAAAGTCACTCAGATCTGCTTGAGGGGGTGATGGGGGGACACGGTGTTTTGGGGGTGAACTCAGGGCCGAGGTCAGAGCAATAAGGTGAGCAGGGCAAACTGAAACAGAGGTTTGAAATTTCTGAACATCTTGCCACAAAACATCAAGAGCATCAGGAGAGACGATTCCTGAAACAGATCTATTACATAGTTAAGAGATGATATCCAGTAAGTGTTTAGTTTCCCTGAGGCTCCAGAGATTTATACGCACTTGTGCATCCGCCGTTGCATTGAGCACTTCACACAGGGCTTTATATACGTCGTGTTTTTAGAGATTTACGTCATGTTTTAGTTTCATCACACACAAAAAGAATAGTTTTAAACCTATATCTAGACCTGAGAGGACCATTTTTATCACGCAGAGCAATTATTACTTTGTGTTGGATTCACAGTTGCATAAAGACATTTATCTTTCGAGAGAAAATCAAAGCTTCACTTTTGATCTTGAGAGTATTATTTCTTCATATCAAAGAGTAAATAGAGGATGTTATTTTTAAATGAATGCCGCAGGGTTAGTTTCATACACAATCTAGACCCTGAGGTTAATTTAACTCCTAATGGATAATATTCTTGGTCATTCAAGCTTTATAGTGAACTAACTGATTAAATATGCATTAATTGCCTTTTTTTTAAATGTCCTGCAAATTCAATCTATGCAAAAAATAAGAGGCTGCTGCGGTGCATGCGTACAACACTAATGTCAAGTCATATCGAGTTCATCCACGCCTCACTGTGTTGTGTTCTTTTCAGATATTTTGGGACCATTCGTTTATTTCTACTGTGCATTTCTACTGGGACTTCACACCACAAACACTTGGTCTCACATTGCATTTCAATCTTTGCCAGTCTTTAAAATTTACCTCACAGATGTTTTTTTTTGATTAATTCAAGCTCATATAATGCTGAAAAAACAACTGTATATTGATCATTATTAACATTTTTTGTTTGTTTTTTTGTAGCATACACAGACAAGTTTACAACTGCAGCTCAGTTTACAAATCGGACTGAGTTTTCCTGTTTGGATACTGACTTGACAGGACTGTCACTTTTTCAAAAAAAAAGAGTCACATTTGAACTTTGGAATCAATTTGAATGAAACTCACTCAGTCTAATCTTTAACTTTGTTGTAGAACTGACGTAGCTAATAAGCTAACAGGCTTGCTGGTCATGGTAGTGTTACTGTAAGGCAGATAACTGCATTTTTTAAAGCCTTCTTTAAACACATTTTTTGTATGTTTGGGTTCAAATCCAAAATGTTGTCACACATGACTTTCTCAGATGGTTTTGTGTCATGATCACTGCGTTAAAACGAGCCATATGCGACTTTTGCTGAACAGCAGCCGCTCTGAATCAAGTGGCAGTTGTGGGATCATTGCGAATGCAAAAAAAAGAGTATAGTGTAACAGAAGAGCAAGTAGGGCTGCAACTAACAATTGTTTTTTGTTTTTTTTAATCGATTAAGCTGCTGATTATTTTCACAATTAATGGATTCATCATTTAGTCTATAAAAAGTCAAAAAACTGAAGAATTCTCATCACAGTTTTGCAGAGCCCAAAGGGACATCTTCAAATGTCTTTTGTCCAACAATCACTCCAAAACACAAAGACTGTACATTTACTGTCAGATATGACAAAGAAAAGCAGAAAAACCTCACATTTGAGGAACCGTTTTTGACATTTTTGTTTGAAAAAGTATAGTTGCATTCATTCATTTTCTTGCTGGTTGCAGCTACAAGTAGAGAAAAGTCATAAAACTGACTCAGTATCAATCTGAAGCTTTGTAACATTAACTAACACTACCCACTATAAGCGAGGGTGCATTTTATTGCTTATAAATTCAACTTTTTGTTGTATGAGGAAGCTTGTGTTGTTTCTCTTACCTGGTGTCACTTGAACAAAGAGAAAAACATGTCTCGTTTACAAATTGGTTCAAAGTGAGGGTTAATTTTACTGTGAATTTTGAAATCTGACAAATCATTACAGATTTACGTTTCTTTTCCCATCTTTAAATGGTGTTTCAAACTTACAATAGGGCTGCAAAAATGATTATTTTCATCATTGACTAATCTGTTGATCATTTTCTCCATCAGTTGATTAGCTGAATTGTCCATAAAATGTTTCCCAAAGCCCAAAGTGACGTCCTCAGATGTCTTGTTTTGTCCACAAACAACAACAATCAAAAATTTAATAGCTGACAGACAACTAATCGAGCAGTTGTTGCAGCTTTAATTTTTGATTAACAACCCCATAACCCGAGGGGTCTTTTGACTCTCAAATAAATTTTTAGTCTGAGTTTCAGCTCTCAAGCATCAAGACCAATGTGCTGCTCTTGCATTGTGGGCTGTGTAATAATTATGGTGTCCTGTGTGAGGCATGCGTAATCATCTGCGCTCCACTGAAGCAAACACATTGATATCCACCAGGGCTGAACAATTAATCAAAAAGAAATCGAAATCGCAAAATGTGCGCCAATAAACAAAAACATTTTTAATTATATATTTTCGTGCTGCAGACCCGTCGCCAAATCTTTGGTTGGTGCAGATCCCTGCAAAAGTCACACCATATATTTCTTTTCAAAATCGTTCCTCTCTAGTCTTCACGTCTGGTTGGAGGAACAGTGCAGGGGGAAAGGTGATGAGTCTTCTTGTTTGGTGGACGGACTGTTTGCTGACGGGCAGCATGAGGATGAGGCAGTAAGAAGAGCCGAGCTGCTGAATGATGGGCTTGTTTGTCTGGTTTGGCTGCAGCCCAGCAGAGGGCAGGCCTCTTTTGTCCAGTGCTGACCAGGCCACTCTTACTGGAAACATCCCAGGCTGTTTTGTCCTGATTTCAGCCAAACTCTTTTCTTTTTCTTTACGGTCCTATACACCCTTAACCTCTTACTGTACATCTTCTTGTCCCCAGACATGGTACAATTGGTTGGTTTTACTCAAAAAGCCTCCACTTTCTCTGTAGTCTAACAATGGTTGTGAATCCGCTATTTTTATGTTTTGTATTTAAAAGCTGCAGACCATTCCTTTAATTTGCACCAACCTCCCCTCTGGCCTCCATCCTCCCATCATTCCTGCACATGTCTTTCTTTTTAACTCCTCTCTGCCTCTTTGCTGACGTGTTCTGCAGTGATGGAAAGTTGCTGAGAGCAGAGAGGGCCCTCCCTTCTCTCTGCTGCCATCTGTCGTCAGGATTATCTGCTTGTCCACTCAGCAGTTTGCAGGCTGGGATTAGTAGAGCCAGATGGGCATTTCATATTAAAACTCCTCCTTCAGACACATATATCTCGGTTTATAACCACCGTGACCCCACCTTCCACTAAATACGGTGACAAAACTGACACATGGGAATGGTTTGATGTGGGTTTCATTTAATCTTTTATAAAGAATTACACAGATTAGATTAACGTTTGGGAGAAACATCAGTTATGACATCATGACACAAAACTCTCTGAGGTGTAGTTGTAGTTCATTAACACTAAAGTCAAGCCTGTTGTGACAGTTTACAGAACATGGCCCCTCTTCGGTTTTGCTAGACTTATGGTCTAGATGTCCAGAAAGTTACTTTAAACTCTCCTCCGCCCAGGACTCTGATTTTAAAAAGGTCCATTTGACAGCTGCGAAAACTGTCTTGACTTTTGTCACATTTGACAGATAGTCGTGGGAACTGTTAGATGGACCAACAAAAGAGACGTAATATGACTATTAAGTGGATAGTTAGGATTATTTAATATGGGGGTTGCATGAAGTACTTACCCCATACCCCGTCACTGCATGGCTCACAGTAGATGGTCAACATGCCTCCAGTTTGGAGAAGCAACACACAAACTAAGCAATGAACTGCTATGGACCGGGTCAGCAACAAAATATATTTTAGCAACTTTAAAAAGGTCCACAAAAAACAATCAATATCAGTTTAATTGTATGCTAAATTTAGAATATTTTCACCGCTATACTTTGCTGTCAGGGTGCCTTTTCTGGAAGTCAAGTGTCGCTCTTTCTAAACCAACCAAACTCCACAGGCGAAATCCGTTATTTTACCCCACAGAACACTGGAGTTGCGGGTCTACCGCTGCCTCGATCTGTTAGTTTGTCTGCGTTATTGTGCGACTTTGGTGAATCTGAACTAACCTTTCAATGCACCAAAGTCGCACAGTAACGCAAACAAACCAACCGGTCGAGGGGAGAGTAATACTTGGCTCATATAATGGCACTTTCTTGTCAGAAAAGGCTGTCTGACTTCAAGGTAAAGCTGTAAAAAATATTCTAAATATAGCGTACACTTTAACTGATGTTGATCTTTTTAGGGAGGCCTGTTTAAAGTGGCTAAAATCTGCTGGTACTCCTCTCAGCTTCTCCAAACTGGGGGCGTGTCGACCGCCATCTACCGTAGGTAATACAGTGACTATCAACAAATACCTCACACAACCCCACGCCAAATAATCCAGACTGTCCCTTTAAGATCTGAACAGCTTCAGGTTTACCTTTGAAGTCATGGAATAAATATAGAAAATATTCCACATTCCACAATAGATCATCATTTTTTTTTAAATTTGATTTGAACTCCTTATTTAATCACTTCATCCTTTTCTTTGTGTCCCTCTGGTAATTTAAGAAAGGAAAACTATATATTTGTAAAGGTGAAAGGTTCAAGGCATGCAGAGTACACATATCCTAACAGGTATCCTTCGTCACATGATAGAATTTTAATGTAGGAAGTCTTAAGTTCATCCTCTTTGCTCAGGGTTTGATGAAGTTAACATAATGTGTGTGTGTGTGTGCGTGTGTGTGTGTGTGTATAGAGGTTTATTGTAAGATGATGAAACTGAGAGACTGGTTCTGAAGATGTGATCACATCTAGGATGGTATGCTGTTTCTTTTCTATATGATGTTTTTTTTTTTTTAAGGTTTTTTTTTTCCCCCTTATAGATTTTTTCTTCTATTTATGCTTCCTCACATGGCTAGTTGTAATACTTTAACTTCTCTAAGGGTTGGTAAACCAAAGACTGTCTGGCACTTCAGTTCATCACAGTGACTGTAGTGATGTGAAGAGAGAGACATTTGATTTTGTAGATGCTGTGACCCACTTCTCATTTAAAAACATAAACACCCTCCAGTCTTATCCTCTTTCTTTGGGGCCCAGAGAGTGACCAGCTTACTGGGTTTGTGATGGATGTTTCCTCTGAGGATAATTTTAGCACACTGGCTGTGAAAATACGTAATTATACTGATAAAATTCATTAACATGAAAACATCTATGAGTTATAAGCCTTGTATGTACAAGGATATAATTTAATTGTGTAACACCTGGTAAATGGGAACATGGACACCAAAATCACCACTGCTGCACCACGCTAACGCTGTTTAGCATTGGCCTACACTATCTGGAGCGATAGATTGCTTCTTGGCTACGCTCTTTTGTGATGGTTCCCTCCATGCTAACACTTCAGCATTATCTTCATGTTGAATGGTTGTAGAGTTCATGCTAATACTTTATCTTGCATTGCTGAGTCATACCAAGCCTCAAGCTAACACTTGGTGGTTAACTAAAAACTTTAGCACAGATCTACACACGTGCATTAGTTAGCCTCTCACTAATGCAAGACTTTACTCCATGCTAACACTTTAGCACAGAGTTGTTTGTGTGGTGATTCGCGGTGGCAGACATACTAAAACTTAATCTTTTGAGTGCTAGCAAGCACCGAGCAAAAACATAATTTATGTTGAGTAATTTTGTTCCAAGTCATCACATTCTAGTGCAGTAATCTGCCTCTTGCTAATATTGCTAATATCATTTTGAGTGAGAGTACTCTCCCTTTGCTAACACTTTAGCATCATCTTTATGTTGAATGGTTGTAGAGTTCGTGCTAACAGTTTATCTTACGTTGCTGAGTCATACCAAGCCTCAAGCTAACACTTAATAGCCTGTATGTTGAGAGGTGGTTGACTAAAACTTTAGCACAGGTCTGCACACAAGCATTAGCTAGCCTCTCACTAATGCAAAACTTAACTCCATGCTAAAACTTTAGCACAGAGTTGTTAGTGTGGCGTTGAGTGGTGGCAAACCTCATCTGAGTGCTAGCAAGCACTGAGCTAAAACTTTTTATTTAAAAATTTATGTTGAGTGGTTGTTCCAAGCCTCTTGCTAACATCATTTTGAGTGAGACTGCTCTCTATGCATCATCTTTATGTTGAATGGTTGTAGAGTTCATGCTAACATTGTTGAGTCACATCACGTTCCAAGCTAACACTGAATCTTGAATGGTGGTTGACCAAAACTATAGCACAGGCCTACACTATGGTGAGCATTAGTTAGCTTCTTGCTAACAGTATTTAGAGGAAGAGGTCACTAACACTTTAGCACAAATAATTATATGTTTAGTGGATGCAGATATGCTAACACTTTTATCATTTGAGTGCTAGAGAGCACCAAGCAAACACTTAATTTATGTTGAGTGGTTGTTCCGATCCAGCACCTCATCTCACTCTACTAAGTTATAGCACATTGCTAACATTTTAGCACAACATTTGGCTTCTTTCTAACAAAATTATGAATGAGAGTGCTCTTTATACTAATCCTAGCATACAGAGTTGTATGTTTAAAGATCACAGGCATGCTAATACTTTATGGAGTGCAAGCAAGCACCACGCTACGGTTTATCTTGCAGACACTTGATTTATTTGAGTGGTTGTTTCAAGCCAGCACTTCATCTCTCACTATTAATTGAAGGCTTGATGCTAACATTTTAGCACAATACTTGGCCTCTTGCTTGCCTAATTTCTAATGCTAACACTTTACCATACAGAGTTACATAGTTAGTGGTTGGGGACATGCTAAAACTTCATTTTTTGAGTGCTAGCAAGTAGCATGCTAACACTTAAAATCACACACCTATCCATGAGTCCATGTGAACGCTTTATCTTGCACAGTTTAGGCAAAATAAGCTTCATGCTAACACACAAACAACCGTGGCAAATTTTGGTGTCTTTGTTCGCATCATTTGATATGACGTTAATACATGTTTTGGTCATACTCATGTTTGGAGCATCGATTCAGTGTTGGTCCCTCTTTCCTGGGGGCTGGGGGTGGGTTTGACGGTGGGTTTTGCGCATTCCTACTGACTTATTTGACAGTGGATTTTAATGAAGGCTGAATAAAGGTTTTGAAGTTGGAACAGGATCTAAAAAAAGTCGCTGTCTAATTCCACGTTCATGTCATGTTGGGCGGAAATAACTTTGACATCATCTAATGCTGGGATCATACTACACAATATCAACCTGACAATGGCCTTGGTAACAAAAATTAATTTAACCTTTTTTTCCTTCACGATACTGATTCTGATACCTAAACATTACATGTCAGCTGACAACCAATAATGATTAAGGCTGGGCGATATGTAAATATTTCCCAACCAGCCACCGTCAGCCCATCAACCAGCGCCTGCAGATATATTTGCACAGCTGTGTGCTACCTGTTCCCCACCACCACCCCCAGTTCGTTACATTACATACGCTATGTATCTTCGCTACGTCCAGTAAATAAAACAAAATCTTCCGGAAGAAAATATTCTGAGCTGTGCACCTGCTGAATCCCAAGTTTCTCTCTTTCACCAACTAAGACAAGCTTAAGAGACTTATTAACTCATTGTTAAACTCAATAAAACTAACTTAGTCAGTGTTTCCACTGTTCCAACAATCACCAAGTCTGGTTTGATCGAAATAAACCCAGAAAAACACCAAAAAGACGACCGCCAATGGAATTCTGATAGCCAAGCCAGGCAAAACCAGGAAGTGTTGGGTTTCATCAGCAGTAGACACACAGAGATTCAGTTAGAAGCTACAGAAGCACTGAGGACTGAACACAAAGACGTGCTACTGTTGGTGTAACAATCGTACGGCTGCTGAATCTCAAAAGGCGTGA